>JASANG010000240.1:0-42315 GCA_030248215.1 Enoplolaimus lenunculus
ATTCTTTCGTAATTATTGCGTGACAATTTATAATCTATTAAAAACGCGAAAATTAAAAAAGTCCAAATTTAGCTTGAACCGGTAGAATGAGGAGAGTATGGTCGATAGCACAAAAATTACAAAACAGTTCAGGTTCAGATCCATGCTGGTAACGGGAAGATGCATCTCCTGACAGCAAATGTCGTACCAGTGATTTCAAGTGACATGGAGAAGCTCCCATTAAACTCAGAGATCCGTGAAGCAATGTCACGTCAATATCGTCCTCACCTGATGAACCTCTCAGTCCAAAGAAAGAACTAGTCACTATCGATATTCTGATCGGGTTGCACTATTACTACGATTTCTTTGGTTCGGAGAATGTTCGACTTCGTCTCAACCACAAAGGCATTGTCAGGTGACATTGAGAAGGCGTCTCTTCAAGTCGGATTGCACTAGCAGTTCCGTGACGTTACACGTTTTCTCCGGCTAAAAGACCTTGCAGGGCCTGTCAGCCATGAAAATATTGTTGATGTACCGTTTCTGTCGTGTGTGTTTGGGTGTTGTTTGGAGTCTTGTTCTGCTCGCAGCAACGATTCAGCATCATATCAGATGGTCAATATTACCCGTGGCCAACGATATTAAAGGCAATATATATCTCGACAACGTGATTACCGAAACAGCACCGACGCTGAAGCAATTGCTTTTTACATGCTATGATGGTATTTAACGCTGTAAACATGAACCTTCGTGACTAGTATACAAACAATTCAGAGGTAGGCATGAACAATTTGCTAGCAGTGATCGGGGTAAAAAGTGTGAGACATAGGTTCGTGGTCTCGTGTGGAATAAAGTGAAAATACTGTTTCAGCGGTTAAGTGGAATGCTAAAATCTGTTGACGGTGCAACCAAACGGTAAGCGCTAGTCAACTTGCCCAACTGTACGATCCGTGTGGACACTTCGATCCAATCGCAATCACTGGAAAAATTTTGATTCAGAAGCTTTGGAAGCAAGAGATTGATTAGGATACAAGCCTTCCCGTCGAACGTTGTTGAAGAATGGAAAAGTTGTCTCGATGAGTAACAACAAATTTCACAATGTTTGCTTTAACGACGCCACTTCAGTAAGTACTCGCTCAACAGAAAACCTGACAGATTTTAAACAAACTCTTTTTCTAAATTTGAAAGTTTTATATAGTAACTTGATATATTAATTTAATTTTTCGGAAATCGGAAACTTTGTCTTGAACTTTAGGTTAAAACAACACTCTAGCAACAAATTATAAAAAGCCACTACGTGGATAGTTAAAAAAACTAGTTAGTTTTTATCACAAATTGACGACTTAAAGGTTCTCTTTTGAATTCAATAAAATTATAAATTATCTGGTTAAAATTAAAAACATTTGAATTGAATTATTAATTTAATTGGTTTGCAATAAATAATGTCGAAACTAGTCCGCTGAATGCTGAAATAATTGGCAAGTTCAAACGAACCAGCGATTCACAACAATCAATTTCAACCGGACCACTTCATACCATTACAACACTTTCAGTACAGCATACATTGTTTCAGTGATTCATCAGCTAAAGCATTCGATGCATGCTTGCACCTTTGTCAGCAGGATTTTTACAATGGGAATTAAAAGTTGAATTTCCTGTTAAAATTTGAATTTCTCGCCAAAATTTGAATTTCCCGCCAAAATTTGAATTTCCCGCCAAAATTTGAATTTTACCGCCAAAATTTGAGTTTTCCAGCCGAAACTTGAATTTACCCGTTGAAATTTTAATTTCCCGCAAAAATTTGAATTTTCGACTAAAATTTAACTTTCCCGCCAAGATATGAATCTCCCCGCTAAATTTGAATTTTCCTACCAAAATTTGAATTTTCCGCCAAAATTCGAATTTTTCCAGCCGAAACTTGAATTCTCCGGCCAGAACCAAAACTTTCCAGCCAAAAATACGATGGCATCATACCACAGTTCAACAAGATATCCGATATTCCAACTGAAACCTTTCGACCCCGCCTGCCAAAATGCATCACATCTGTAGGCTGTGTACACTTTCCGAAACCGTGAACAGTGTTTTTTTTTATTTTTGACACAATTCCTTGCAAAACAATTATAGACAATTGTTTATTGTTACGTAAAAAGTAAATTTATAAAATAAATACACAGTGGTGTTAAAAGCATAACATTTGGTCAAATTTATCAAAAATAATTGAAAATATCGGAAGCCGAAGAAAGAAACCTTGGTTTATGTTTTGAAATTATTACAACCAGTCTTAACCGTTTTTATGCTACCAATGAAAACAATTTGAACAATTTTCTCGTCTCCACATTTTCCAGAAATGCAAATAATACAAAACTGATATAGAAATGAGCTGTTAGTTGGGACAAAGTCATGTCTATATTACCCTAGTCCAGGGAACATACAAGGTGGAATATATCCCGTCGTAAAAATTTTCAGGACAAGCGAAAAGAAACACATTTTACAAAGGTAAAACATGTTTCTCGTTTGCTACTTGTTCGCAATACCGAAATATTCACATTTATGATGGTTGTAGACGTTCCCGGAATAAAATCTTCGCTTCTTCACACTGCTCAAAGTCGTGCAATCCAGCTGTGGGGTGCATTTAGATTTGTGACCCATGTATAGAGCAGGGCCGGAACATTTTCTCTACTGGGCTGTAAACCGGTCAGCTTAAGCTTTAGGCTAACTTTTTTGCGTAGACTTAGTCTTAGTCTTAGGCATAGGCTTAGGAATAGGCTCGTACTCACGCTTAGGTTTAGGCTTAGGTTTAGGAATAGGCTCGTACTCACGCTTAGGTTTAGGCTTAGGTTTAGGAATATGCTTATACTACTGTTCCGGCCCTGTTCTATACATGGGTCAGATTTGTTAACAGCTTCGTTTTATTTTTTCACAGCGGGGCTTCTTCTAAGTTTCTAAGATGTCTTTAGTTGCTTGTATTTCCAAAAATTGATGACAATGAAATACGAAAAAGCATTCATACATTAAATTATTTCATTTTTATGATCAGGCCAAATAACAATGTCGCATAAGTACGAAATAGTTTTCACCGAGGCTAACAAAATGACGAACAGACATATAGTTTCAGGTTTAAGTTTAGGTGCAAATTGTAAAATGTAATCCTAAGCCTCAGCCTAAACAATAAGACTGTTTTTTCATAAATTATACGCGCATTGCAGGCTATAACAAAGATGGAAGGTCCCTACTTGTTTTATCGTTTTTAAAATTTAGTCTAAAACTTTATCCAACGGCTTGTGAGAGTCCACTATGTAGAGTCGAACTAGCGTAAGGTACTCCAGGCTGCGGCGGTGCTCCGGGCGGAACCATAGCCATCGGATGACGAGGGGCACCAAACGGACCGGGATGCATAGGCGGCCGAGGTGCCGCGCCTGGTATAGGACCGTAAAGGCCGTGCGGGGGCGGACCAAATGGGCCTCGTATAAGTTGTGGACGTATTTGAGGCGGCATAGGGCCTGCTGAGGGCCCGTTAGTCATGTGAGAATGATCTGGGGGAAGTAACCGAACTAAATGGCTCCCGCCAGCGCTGGTAGGTACCCGAGGGTGTCCTACAATCATACCTGGAGGGGGTCTGGCTTGTCCGCTAGCCATCGAAGCGCCAGGGGGAAGTGTACCACTTGCGCTGCTTACAGTTCCAGGGGTACCCATAAACCCGGGGGGTGGTGGACCAACCCACCCAGGGGGAAAACCGTAAGGAGGGTCGGATACCAGCGGTTGTCCAGCATTATAGCGATCGAGCTCAGCTTGCGTATCAAAAATCATCACTGTAAACGGGGATCCAGGCACATGTTCGCCGGCCCACCGGACTTCAATTTGGTAGTCGCCAGGCTCTTTAGGATCGTACCGACAATGAATATGCCGGTCTTGTTTGTGTTCGCGTGTCATTTCGACGTTGAACGCAGCTGAAGACAAGCATGGTATTAGTACCGCAAAAAAATCGCAATTTTCAAAAATTCAAATTTGAATGTGCAATGATCAGGTTGGGTGAGTACTTTTGAAAGTTGCTATAAGATATCAGACTCGGGACTTATTTATTCACTAAAGACTCGGGACTTATTTATTCACTAAAAACAACAAAGTTTAATATTGTAGCTGCAGTGCTTAATAGCTGCAGTGCTTTGGTCGCGATTTGGAAATACGCCCTCTTGTTTGTGAATCATTGGCCCGTAAATAACCGCTTATACATACTAACTGAGATTTTTTACATTAAACCCTTCTCTCATGAATATTTTCAATTTCATGTGAGATGTAATTTCAAGATAAGATTCCATCTCCAGTCTCACGGGTGGGAGGCGTTTAAGATGACCAGTGAGCTATAGGAGCTTGACGCTCGATTCCGAGGATCTCTCACGTCTTGTAGAGATTTTGCACCGTGCATTATTTGTATTTAATTGCTCATGAAATGTTTAACAGATAGCTACAGCATCTTGCAGCTTACAACATATTTTGGCTCAACACTTTCTTCTAATTTAAGATTCAGTCCTATACTTAGACCTAAGCTACCCTCAGGCTTACGATAAAGGTAAAGGCTTAAGGCAAGACTCAGGCCAAGGTTTACGCTTAGGCTTAGGTTTAGGTAAGCCTTTTCTAAAACCTATGTCGTGAAGCCTTTACCCAACCATGAGAGTAGCGGAGGCCTTTTAAGAGAGAATGAACACCGAATCAATATTAGAAAATATTTACCTTTTGGACCGCGAACTCGAACATTCAATTGTCCAGCGCCGGCGCCTTTAGTGTCAACGACAAAATCAGATTTAAATTTCGATAAAATACCAGGTTCAATACCGTTGCCAAACACTTTTACTTTCGACGGATCCGGAGGACTAGAAATGTAGAGTGCGTATGGACTTCCTGAAATTAATAATTAAATATACGCAAAATGTTTCAAAGAAAAAAATTGGGCGATTCGCAATGCTACGGGTCCACGAAATGGGTGTATTTTGCGAACTGCGTTTACTCCAAAGTTTTATTTTAGGGTTACGGTTAGGTTTCACTTCAAAAGATATTATTCAATCTTAGACTGAAGCCTGAAGATTGATCAATTTTAGGCTTAGGCTTAAAAATATCAAACCAGTATAGCCAGACAGTACGTATAGCACCAAAAAAGCATTCTTGAACTGTTAAGGTAATAACGCTAGCTAAAGTATTTTTGCCCAAACGAATTTACTGAAAATAACCAGAAACGTCATATGGTAATTTTGGTACAACAATTGTTGTGAAACATACCTGGAACGTGTGAATCGCCATATTTGATCAGCAAAGTGTGTTTGCCAATTTCTTCAGGCTTAATATTAAGCGCAAACGTACCGTCCTTGTGATCGTAAAGCTCACAATACGCTGGTTTATTGGACGGCCCAAGGCATTGCGCAGTTAGTTTGCCTAAAACAAAACATTTCAGCATTTATAAACATTTCAGCATTTATAAACATTTCAGCATTTATAAACATTTCAGCATTTATTAACATTTCAGCATTTATTAACATTTCAGCATTTATTAACATTTCAGCATTTATTAACATTTCAGCATTTAACATTTCTGCATTTATTAACATTTCAGCATTTATTAACATTTCAGCATTTATTAACATTTCAGCATTTATTAACATTTCAGCATTTATTAACATTGCAGCATTTATTAACATTGCAGCATTTATTAACATTGCAGCATTTATTAACATTTCAGCATTTATTAACATTGCAGCATTTATTAACATTGCAGCATTTATTAACATTTCAGCATTTATTAACATTTCAGCATTTATTAACATTTCAGCATTTATTAACATTTCAGCATTTATTAACATTTCAGCATTTATTAACATTTCAGCATTTATTAACATTTCAGCATTTATTAACATTTCAGCATTTATTAACATTTCAGCATTTATTAACATTTCAGCATTTATTAACATTTCAGCATTTATTAACATTTCAGCATTTATTAACATTTCAGCATTTATTAACATTTCAGCATTTATTAACATTTCAGCATTTATTAACATTTCAGCATTTATTAACATTTCAGCATTTATTAACATTTCAGCATTTATTAACATTTCAGCATTTATTAACATTTCAGCATTTATTAACATTTCAGCATTTATTAACATTTCAGCATTTATTAACATTTCAGCATTTATTAACATTTCAGCATTTATTAACATTTCAGCATTTATTAACATTTCAGCATTTATTAACATTTCAGCATTTATTAACATTTCAGCATTTATTAACATTTCAGCATTTATTAACATTTCAGCATTTATTAACATAGCAGCATTTATTAACATAGCAGCATTTATTAACATAGCAGCATTTATTAACATTTCAGCATTTATTAACATTTCAGCATTTATTAACATTGCAGCATTTATTAACATTTCAGCATTTATTAACATTTCAGCATTTATTAACATTTCAGCATTTATTAACATTTCAGCATTTATTAACATTTCAGCATTTATTAACATTTCAGCATTTATTAACATTTCAGCATTTATTAACATTGCAGCATTTATTAACATTGCAGCATTTATTAACATTGCAGCATTTATTAACATTTCAGCATTTATTAACATTTCAGCATTTATTAACATTTCAGCATTTATTAACATTTCAGCATTTATTAACATTTCAGCATTTATTAACATTTCAGCATTTATTAACATTTCAGCATTTATTAACATTTCAGCATTTATTAACATTGCAGCATTTATTAACATTGCAGCATTTATTAACATTGCAGCATTTATTAACATTTCAGCATGTATTAACATTTCCGCATAACATTTCAGCATTTATTTTGAAGTTCCAAAAGCATACTTCACGCAAGCGAAATTTTACTAATTTCAGCTTAGATTTCAATTAATGTTTTCCTATGCTGACGCTTAAACTAAAAGTGACCTTAGCCTCAGCTTAATCCTATACCTCGACCTATTTATTTCGTCCATGCATTATATGCTGCGTGGGGCAATCAAATGCAACCTCCACAACAAAATATCATTAAAAATAATCTAATCAAAATATTCGCACATATATCTTGGCGATTGAAATAAAATTTGCATAAATCACTGTTGTTTTGGTTTGAAATTTCAAAACAAATCACTTACCTGGTCCAGCTTTGCGAACATCAATGGTCGATTTAACATCACGTCCAACGATTCCTGACCGTACACCATCACCGGTTACAAGCACCTTGCTTGCATCGCCCATCGCCAAAACGTTAACCTAAAAATAAATTACAATTCTACAATATCAACAATACATGCGAACACCACGAAACATTTACAAGAGATGGGTGATAAACAATTAAGCTTTCTATTTTTAATTCTAACACTTTTGAACTGTGGAATACTGGCAATTGAAATCTGGCGAAACGGTTTCTACTTCAAAGCTGTGCACGTGCCACCAAAAAGTTAGCCAAATGTACGCATGTTAATATTATTGAAATTGCATTTTGGTATACAGAAGCCAACAGCAGGGTTGGAACCGGGCGGTTCAGCAAACGCGATTGGTTGCCAAATCCTGGTTCAGATTTGAACTCGATGCTTTTTGTTTTATCAGATAAGATTTAAAAAACCAAACTTTTATGCAAAACGCATACTTTAAAAGGTGATCCACGCACGACTTTATCGCCCCATCGAATATGAAGGACATATTTTCCTGCAAAAATGATTGAAATTCAATAAAAATTCAAATATTTTTTATGGTTTTTAGTTAAATAAATGTTGCGTCGTTATCAGTAGCTATTAATGAACCACTACACTGTCATTGGCCGGATTAATTCACAAATTAATCTTTACACTTTGAGCATGTATGGTCGTCACTGCGGGCGAACTATACGGGTTAGTACCCCCCCCCCCCCCCGGCAACCAGACTTATTGTGGGATGAATCCGTTTTCAACTACACTAAATAGTTCTACGTTAGAAAAAATTTTCCAAACCCCCTTCTGGAAATCTGCTCGCCTTCTTTACCAAAAATTTCTCGTTTCAAAGCTGTGTCTGGAATAAACTACGGCCCAGTGCCAAGGTTATATGCTGGCAAAAAAGCTTTTTCCTTATTCCCCGACAATTTGTTTTATGATGCTAGCAATAGCAACGTAAACGATTTAAAGACATGGCTAATGTAAAGAACAGGGGCGGAACAGTATTATAAGCATATTCCTAAGCCTAAGCCTAAGCCAAGCAAAAAAATTAGTCTTACGCTTAAGCTTACTCTGTTGTAGTCCCACAGAAAAACTTGCCGCCCCTGATCTTAACATGGGCCAAAGTCATGAATAATATTAAATATAAAATGGTTGCTTTATATTTCCTGTATGAATCTCCGAAAATACTACCACCCCCAGCTTTGTAAAATTTTATTTCTGTATTGCCCACTCCCTCATTCATCAGTCGGACACCTGGCATCAACGGTGTATACGAGGCACGAAATATCCGTTTGCCGACTTGAGTGCACGTCACAGGAATATCTGCCCGGTGTCCAAGTAACTCAACCGATGGCTTGCCGGAAATTGAATCTTAAATTTGAAAAGCGATTAAATTATAATGAGTTTTAAAAATTAACACTTTTTTGAACAAAACATATTATAAGAAACGCTACCGTATCCTGGCGATGACCGCTCGCAAATGGGGCAATCCATCACTAATTTGCTAAAGGCTCTAAACCGCTTTTAGAATATTTGTCGTTCTAAAAGACTAAGCAGTAAAATTAACCAAAAAACGCTTCTGTTTAAAGCCGAAAAAATATCACAAATTTTGCTGACGTTTAATAATCACTCAGTTAAATCAAAACATAGAAATTATTTTTTGTCGAGTTAAAAACTATTCGGGTCCATGGTTTAGCGAGCCATTTGCCAACCTCGGCGAGCAGTCAAGGTTCATATAACAACCGCTGCAGGAATCGTGTTGTTAATACAAAACGAGTTTCGCGGTTTAGAAAAGTTTATGTTAATGCCAACCGTTTTCACAAAACGCTGCGTATTTTACACCAGCAATTGATTTTCAGACTTCTTAGTTTATAAAAATGCGTTTTGAAAGATGCTGTTTGAAACGCAAAAAATATGTCTAAAATGGCGTTTTCATTTTGGCACATTTTGTTACTGAAAATCGCAGCGATAGCTTTTGTGCACAAGACGCAACTTTACAAATCAGACCAGTTCGGTGTTATATTCTTGCCTTGCGCCTGACAATATGTAGAAAATGGTAAACGACAAATTCCTACTATTGAGTTTAACCCCTTCTCACATTGAGTTGCCTGTAGGCAACTCAGCGCAGTGTATATACGTTAAATAGTATATATCGCACCGTGTTTAACAATTGCAACACGTATACATAGTACTAAATCACCACAAGACGTGAGAGCCCCCTCGGGCTCGAGCGTCAAGCTCCTATAGCTGAGTGGTGATGGTATACGCCTCCCACTCCAGTCACTGGAGTTCGAATCCTAGCATAAAAGTAGGTCTCAGGAGAAATAGAAAATATTCATGTGAGAAAGGGTTTAAGAAACGGCACCAAAATGGAGTTTGAAATTTTTTTAGAATTTCTCACTGCTGCCAATTGTTAAAACTCGAGTAAGAAAATGATCTTTTGAAATTTTAAAATTAAATTCAATACCAGGATCAGCCATCGATCCGTCAATAGTGAAATGAGCTTCGCAATTAGTTTGAGCTTCCCGCAGCCCAGCGCCACGTAAATGAATATGTCGAGGGTCTTTGATGACGGCGAGTTCACTTTGACGGCTACTTGTCAAATCGGACTGAGAGTCTGATTGCTCATCGCGTTGGCTGACACTTCCACCTGTCACCGATGCGTCGTTGCGCTCTTTGCCGTAGTAATCTGAAATTATTTCGGCTAAAGTGTGACGCTACATTTGTCGTGTGGTGCCGTCCGTCGCGGTATTGTACACGAACGATGACGTACGGTAACGGAGAATGGCTGATGGTGACTGACGGTGTCGGATAACATTGAAATATTTTCAAAGTATACCGCTACCACCGCTAAAATTATTTAGCTGTGACTTTTATATATACTTCAAAGAGTCGTATTCACAGCTATGCTTAACACACCACCAATTGTGGCATCTGCTGATTTTAAAATCTGTATAGAAATAAAGGTTAATTTAAGTACAAAAATTACGCTTAATTTTCAATTTGATTGTTATGTTTCAAATCCTGTCATTTTTCTGATAATTGAGTTTTTTAATTCTACTTCAAAGTTTGTCATTTGTACTAATTTTACACGAAATGTGCTGATTGTTGCTGGTTTCCAGAGTCAGTTACCTCCATCATCATGGGACGGTTCATGATCAGATTCAGAATCTCCTTTCTTTGTTCGATTTCTTCCGTCTACAAAAACACTCTTTTAAAAGCTTAAACTAACTTGATTTAAAAGGTAATGTAGACTTATTACATTACTATTCTATACTTCCTAAATGTTCACATAACTCTTCAAACACGTTTCGAATCTTACATATTTTAAGTTTACGATAAACTACGATATTTATGCCCTAGGGAATATTTCAAGGTGGCTTAAAACCGTTTTGAGCTTACCACTACTACCATCATAGTCTTCATCTTCATCAAAATCATCCTGTTCACTGTCTGCCGACCTTGCCAACGGTTCTGCAATCTCTTTCAGATGTTTTGTGGACCGGAAACATTCCGCGACAATTGGCGTTCCCGGAACCGGATATCCGTAATGATATAAGCGGATGTGATACGGCCCTGAACAAGAAAGTCAATGCGCGGTCAAAGTAATTAATTAATCTTCAGGTAATTTTTGTGCTTACAGTTTCAGGTTTTGCCAAATGAAAGATGAAGTGATCCACAAGGGCCCTAAACCTTGATGTTGTTCACTGAACTTACATGTATCCGATATGTATTATTTGTACGATCCAAAAAGCTTTAGCTTGTCATACCTTCATGTCTTGGTGTAAATATAACCAACGGTTCGTCTGGCTTCTTATGTGAAACGTCCACGGGAACTTTTTCGTTTTCTGAACCTCGTACATCTGCGGCAAATTCGTCGATTTTGTCTAAAATTAAAAGTTTTTAGTAAAATGCACGAAATATTCAAAATTAAGTAATCATTTGGAAATAACAAATTTGGCAAAATATTTTATTCGCAGAAAGTTGTCATCGGTCAGCACAGGCTTGTTTCTCACTATGCCTGGTTACGATTTAAATTTGAAATATGTTAAGAAATATACGGTAATACTTCTACAAAATTCAAGCCATTTTCAGTAAAAAACATTATAACAATGTAAAAGTTAATAAAAAATATCAAATTCCGTCCAAATGTCATAATTCCTAAACCTAATCGTAGGGTCGAACCCTGTCTAATACTAAGCCCAATCGCCTATTTCTGTCTATTGAGCGTAAGCCTAGCGGTTAAGAATTCCGAACCACCAACTGACGATGCGTTTACCAGCTGTTGCACACCTTTTCCGGTTTTAAGACTTAAGGATCAGGCGTAGGCTTCGGATCATGAAAGGCTGGGAAAACGTTTAGGCTTAGACTTGAGTAAAATTTTCCTAAGCCTCAGCCACTAAAAATTTTTTGTGTTAAAATGGTAAGGTCTCTAGTTTACAATTTCTCCCCTCAGAAAATTGGCACATATATATCATACAGTACGATTAATACATTTTGTAACTTTTCCAGCAAGCCACCCAACAGACAATTTCTGGATCCGCCGCTTGCCTAATCCCATTCCTACACCTGGTGAAACAGTGAAACACGAGCTGTCATCTTTTTACCTTCTGCCGTTCCTGCCATTGATATATCAACTGGTAGATGGACTGGCTCGTCTTTGACCACAAGTAAGTGTCCTTTTGGCGAAAGTTTCGACGGCAACAAAACACGAATTTTGCTCGGATCGGTTATCCACGGTTCAAATGGACTGCCTAAAAAGAATAAATTATTATAATTTAGAAATAATTCAAGCTTAAACCCAAAAATCCTACATATACTACTCAAAGGTTTGCCCCGACAGTCGCGATATTGTTGTTTCATAAATGAGTGAGGCATATATTAGCACTTGGATGGAGTTCGTTCAGTCTTCGAACTAATGATTAGTCAAAGTCTAAATTTGACGCATTTTTCATTATTAATTTAATCTGGTCTCGTATGGATGTTTTAGATTGGTAGCTAAACGTTGTTCGCCTGTTTGAGGACTTATTACTAACTGGCGATAGCTGTTACTCATAGTTGGGAATACTGCTTCGAAACCTGTGCAAACCAATCAAATCTGTGTTTAGATTGTCTGGAGCCACCAAGCCGAGATCCAAAGTTGTTTGATGCGACATTTTATGTTTTAATATTTTAAAGTTACGCATGCTCGCATCTCTACTCATTAATCAACTTCTAAATGGCTCAAAATTTTGCGTCTGAAATGATTAAACATAAACTCTCTTATATTCAAGAAATTGTTATTGTAAGTTTTTAAGACGAAAATTTCTTTTTTTTTCAAGAAATAATTGTCTTGTATTCAAGAATTAATTGTCTGATTTTAATGTATGTAAACCAGTCGCTCCGTTCATATTCTTAAAAGTGTATATAAAAATCGAATTTCAAAGATACTTCGGGTTGAGTTCAGGCTTCCCTCAACGTAAGTTACGTCTTGAACGTATCTTTGCTTGTAAAATTAGGGAATTTGGTTGAGCTTAGCTGTCAATTTTGAAGACGGTATTCATGACAAATTTTTGTTTCTAAAACTCGCATGTCTGAAAAATCAGCAAAACAAGTCGTTAATTTCAGACATATTTGTCTTATATTTCATAAATTTCAGAGTTTTAAGCGAGAAAAATTTCAGACATATATTTGTTGAAATTTTCCGAAATAGTAGTGTGGAATTAAAGACATATATGCCTGGAGTGTGTATTAAGATATAAAATTGTCTTAAATTTCTGACAATATTTCTTGAATATCAAACAATTTGTTTTGTGTGTAGTCTATAAAAAGTCTAATAATTATTAAGTTATTTGGGACGAAACGACTTGCAATAACTTAGGTAAAAAGACCCTTATTCGCTAGGCACGAAAAAAAAAACGTTTGTACCTTCGAGTTCAATTTTATTCCACGATATTTTGATGGTATGTTTCCCGATTTCAGTTGGCGTATATGATATTTCAAAGACACCGTCGCCTTTTTTGTTTACTTCCGGACTTGGCTTTGAGTTGTTTGGACCCTGAAATTCTACACGACCGTGTATACATACTGTATAATAAATGCAAAATCAACGCTGATTGGTTGTCCTGGCATAAGTCTGATCGCATAAATGATACCTGATTGGACAGTCAGTTTATTAATAGCAACATTATCCAAGCTAAAATCCTATTATAAAAGATAGCATATAAGCTTAGTTACATTAGCCAATTAGCCTGAATAACAGTTTGGCGTACCAAAAGAGCATTAATAGCGTACTTTTAACTAACCTGAATGGTCATTTTGATGTCGCCTTTAAGTTTCTTCGCTTCTACCGTATATATTGCGGGTTTTCCAACAATCCCACGCTGTAAACCTGCACCAGATGCGATAGGCATCGCTTGTATTTTTTCATCGACAGTAAAGTATAGTGGAGTGGCTAAAACTTATAACGTTAATGTAGGACCGGAGCCAGCTCACCTTGCGAGGGGCGGCTAATAATTTTTCAAAAGGGGCAAACATGGATATTCGATGACTTACAAGCAAGATTGAAAATTTTGTAAGGGCTCCAAATTTTTTTCAGGGAGGTTGCTGGGCCACCGTAGCACCTCTCTGACTACGGGCCCGGTTTTATAGTATAACTTTATTAAATATGATCAAGTGACCACAGCCACCACAAAATTTACTGCTGTAAGTTCCCATATGCCATTTATCATCAGTAAGCGTTGGGTAATCAAACTGGCGAAATGTGCAATTGCGGATCTCAAAATTAGCTCAGAAGTAGGACACATCAAATGCGAAAAATAAGCTTAATTTCGCACCACAAAGTTAACTGTTTCGAAATGTTTTACAAGGCCTATTACCAACTGTTGATAGATGCTACACACATTTGAGAATACAGGCAAGGAGATTAAACGTTTATAGTGACCATCGAAATTCGTAATTTTTATTTTAGCCTGACCATGTCAGTGTTATATCACTCAGAATCGGAATATCAGCTTCATAACAGATTTTAAAAGTTCCGATTAAGATATCTTCGAATGGCAAGCGGTTAACAACAATAGGGCTTCTGGCGCAGAGGCCCAAAAGCCCACGTACTTAGCCATATATGGTTTGTGTACGGTTTAATTTGTCTCAGATAACACTTTGGTCCATATTCTCAAATGTGTATAGCAGCTATCATCAGTTAGTAATACGTTTTCAAACTCGCTAACTATTGCAGTGGGTTGAACTCAAAATTGGCACAGTAGTAGAACGATTTATATTTGAAAAATGTACTGAATTTTGAGACTTAACATTCACTGGTTCGAAAGTTAAAAAACCTACATCAACTGGTGATAGGTGCTTATTAACAGAAATAAACTGTTTCAAAAAACATATTGCTGGACCTGCTTTGGTTACGTTCCTAAACGCACAACATTACGTTGAAAACTTACATGGTACGTCTAGGCCCCCATAGGTCGCTTTCAATGTATGTTTTCCAGCATTGATTGGGGTAAATCGTATTTGACCGCTTCCAAATTCACCGTTATACTCGTCATTTTCATCAAATTTACACGGAACATTACGCTTTTTGCTGTCCAAAATTGTTAAATTGAATTCTGCAGTGCCTGCTTCAGCCATGTCCACTGAAACGCAAAACGTTTGTTTCAACACATGCACACACACATATACATATATAAATAAATAGATAAATAAATATATATTTATTATATATATAAATATATATCTATATATATATATCGAATACAACTAAATATTAGAGAAAGTGCAATAGCCAAAACCAATATAAAAAATAGTGGATTATGTAAATATCTTGAAAAGAAACGAATTATTTTGAATGTTCAAATTCGGTGAATTTAGGTTTACAAATACTAGAAGCCGCATATATTAGGAAAAAAGAACCGAATTTGAACATTCAAAATAATTCGTTTCTTTTCAAGATATTTACATAATCCACTATTTTTTATATTGGTTTTGGCTATTGCACTTTCTCTAATATATATATATATATATATATATATATATACTGTTTCTTTTTGGAAATTCGAAAATTTTGCAGTTGCTCAACTATTGCTTATATGCGAAATATCTTTTTGAGGTATACCAATATCAAAGGTTAGAAAATTAACTAGGCTAAGGCACAGGTTTAGTCTTAAGATGCATTTTATATGTCGGGCAAACTAAACACAGAACAGAAAATACAACTTTACATACAAAATGTTTCAAACTTTGTGTAATGACTCGAATAGGACGCGGAGAGGAAATATAAGTAGGGTTCCTATTTTGAGGTTGAAACATTCGAAATGTATATTCCTAATTAGAGTCTGTAAATGAGCAGAGCCCAAAATTGCTAATTAAACTCTTCGATTGTAACCATTTACTGTAATGGTTTCTGGACCAAAAAGTTTAGCACAGTTTGTGCTATCCAACTTTATAATCATAGTAATATACTCATGTTCTGAAAGTACATTCCTAAGTAACGTGCTAAAATCATAGAGAATGACGTAAGTGAAAAGTATGAAGCCCGAGTAACATGTGGCTGGATTAAAAATAAATAACAGTTCGTAACCGAATAACAAGCGGGATATCCGCTGGAGTGGCAGAATAAATATTAGCCACCCAGTAGCTACTACATCAAACTGTATATTAATCTTGGAATTTATGAAAAAACAATACCTGGTATAAGCGCTTCCCGGTTGACTACAATATTGCGTATTTGGCCAAATTTAACGCCACGCGGATCAAACACTTCGCAGTAAAATGGACTGTGAGGGATTGGAACATCAGCAAACGTAATATCAACTTTGTGTCGACCTGAAAAAACAAAGAATTTAAAATCAGGTTCGTCCAAAATTATGGAAGACTGCCAAAAAATCTAGGCCGATGTTGTTTGACAAAAAAATTTCACATTTGCCATATAGGAACAATTTCAAAAAGCTGAAAATTGCACAAACTCAAAATTCGAACGCCCTCTTATTTCTCCACCTTTTAATTCGGCTCATTAAAATGTGTGTAGCACCTATCACCAGTTGTTGGTCGGTCTTGTAAACTTCAAAACCCAACCAATTAAGGATTTTCATATTTATCACATTTTTTTTCAATAACTCGTTGATACTTCTGCGCAAATTTTCGAGATTTATAATTTCAACAACTTCCAGATAGCGGTTACTACTCGCACAGTTGAGAATAAAATTTTTCAGTCGAACATAAACTATCGCGAACAGCATTCAACTGAACCTAAATTTAAGCTTCATACTTCAAATTAACCACGTTGCAGATAAACTGTTGTTTGTATAACACTGTTTACTTATGAATTTCAACTAAAATTTGAGTTTACGTTTTACCGAATCGAAAGTTTGTTGTGAATATTTAAATTATCAAATTATTGTTGTTCTTCAGTTCAAAACTAATTTTAATATCTTAAAAAGTCGCCACCAAAAACATAAAACATACCAACGACAGCAGGTGTATATTCAACACGGAAATTGCCATCTTTCAACTGATAACATTTCACCGGAACCGCATCTCCGTCTGGAGCTGAAAATAAAAAATACAATTTATTAAAGTTTGAACAAATACAGTCTGAATGCTCTTTTAAAGTGCTATTCATTGGTTAAAAACGTATTTTTTTTGAATTATCAATATTCAGTGCTATAATTTCCAGCGTAATTAATAATATTTAAATGTTTTTTTCCAAAGCCGGTTCGTTGACTGTTAAATTCGAATAAGAGTAGCAGGTAAACGAGAGTTTTCACTAGGGACGGTATCCACAGGTTCCCCTTCAAATGATAATAAAATTACGTCATAAAATCGATTAAAGCGGGGGATTGCGTGAACGATGTTTTAACTCTTGCAGCAATGGCGTGCCAAGTCGTGCAAGAGGCTGACCCAAAGCTTATGTCAGGCATCCCAGAACGAGAAAAGGTTGCAAATTTTCAATTTTAATGAAAATTTTCAATTTTAATGAAAATTTTCAATTGTAATATTTATACTAAAATTCCGTATTTTAAATTTAAAGTCTTGTTAGGGGCTGCTTAGAAGTGAAAAGCTGCCGATTGGGGTGGGTATAAGAGGTGCTAAGCTTTGACTTAAACCGGTCACTTTTATAATTAGGAATTTTATAATAATTCAAATTTTTAATTTTTAAAATCAAACTACTTACACGAAGAGACGGAACTGGGACGTCGAGCTAGGTGTATTTGCTTGCCTTATAGAGGGCAAAATTCAAGAGATGAATTCCCCTCAGTTTTAAAATTTTAATACCTCGAAAGATGTCCAATATAACATAGTTGAACCGCAGTTAGAGTTCAATTAAACATACTCAATGCAACACTATTTGGCCATCACAAAACTATATTTCCAGTTCTTTAAGTTTAACTTTGCTATACAGGGGACCCGTAGCCAAAGGGGGGGGGGCAAGGGGCTCAGCCCCCCCCTGGGAAAAATTTTAGCTGCCCCTAGAAAGTTTTCAACCTTGCTTGTAAGTCAATGAAATTCTTCGTATGCCCATCTTGAAATGTTTTACCCTTTCCATTGCAAGGTGAGCTGGCTACGGGGCTTGTGATACAGACGTGTTTTGTAAATCGTGAGCGATAGTATTTATCACTGATTGGTCGAAATGTTATAATTAACTAACATTACAATATTGGAGTGGGCATTCGGTAATATTGAAATGACAGTTTACACATTACCTCGATTATGCTTGAAGCAATATTTAAACCAGATGATAACTCTGGTTCGAAAATTATTATATAAAAAACAAGGTATTAAGTTTACCAAGAGATTTAAATAATGTATTACGAGGACGATACTGATCTTACAGCTGGGTGTATCGAAATATTTACCATATGAGGTATATATATTTAAGCAATTGTAAACTTAATATTCTTTAAACTATTTATATTTTAACCAATACATTTTATTAATATATAATTTTTATATAATTGAAATAAGGCCAACGGTGGCGGAGGTACGGAATATGGACCCCCCTAAGAATTTAAGAAAAAATAGTTCATTTTATAGATTTCGACGCGCTGAGTTCAACGATTCCATTTTCAGCGCTACAGCGTCCTCGGTTCAATAGTTATGGCCGTTTAAATTTTAACTTTTTTACCATATAAAACATGTACAAACAACAATGAAATTTGTGCAAGGAATAAACCTGGTTAAGCTTATGTTTTGCGTGAATGATTGATGCTTCCTACTCCAATCTGTGCTTGTGTCCACTATAATTTCGAGTGCCATACCTTCTGAACCGCTGGTCAAACAGCCATAAAGATGGTACCACTGAAAAACCTGGTTAAGCTTATGTTTTACGTGAATGATAGATACTTCTTATTCCAATCTGTGCTTGTGTCCACTATAATTTGGAGTGCCATTACTTCAGAACCGTTGGTAATGCAGCCATAAAGATGGCACCATTGAATTCAGCTCGTCGAGATCTATAAGGTGGACCACTTTGTATCAAAATCCTAGGGATGGTCCAGATCCCGTACTTTCACCTCAATGGTTTGGCATCGAAAATAAATAAATGCAAATGCTAATAGAATAATTTTCAGCCTCAAAAGATTGCTTTCGCCATATAACATGGACGAAAGCTATAACAACGTTAAAGAAAGGTTAAAAAGCGAACTACAGTGCGCGTATCAACTGCAACCTGTGCCAAGCAGAAGCACAAGCCTGATGTCTTGGCGCCACCCAAAACCTGTACCGGTGGCATTTTGAATTGCTTACAGTGCCTATTACCAGATGGTAATAATTTTAAATTAATTCAAAGTTTTTGACTTTGTCCCGGCATCTTGAATTAATTAAAAAATCAAACTGTTTTGATATTTTATTCGTGTAAACTTTTGAACTCAGTTATGTTGAGCCTTCAAAAATTTACCACGGTTTTTACGCTTAAATGCACACTGATAAAGTAAAAAGTTTCAGATCCATAGCTGTCGAAGTTAGTTTGTTTAAAAAATTTATTGCTTACTGATGATAGGTGCTACACACAGTTGTAGACTATGGTTTCGGATTTATATATTGATAAAATAATTTCAAATTTAGCGCAGTTGCAATAAAATTGCACTGCAATTCATATTACCTTACCAAAATTGCACTGCAATCATATTACCTTATTAAAATTGCACTGCAATCATATTACCTTATTAAAATTGCACTGCAATCATATTACCTTATTAAAATTGCACTGCAATCATATTACCTTATAAAATTGCACTGCAATCATATTACCTTATTAAAATTGCACTGCAATCATATTACCTTATTAAAATTGCACTGCAATCATATTACCTTATTAAAATCGCATTTCAATTTTACTGTATTGACCCGAATAAGAAGAGGGGGGTAATAAGAGGGGGTCCCCATTTTGAGTACAAATCAATAGGAGTCCGTATCCCTAATAAGAGTCCGTAAGGGGATAAAGTCCCTAAACCCTAATTAGAATCCATAAATGTCAATTATCCCTAATTGTAGCGCATAAATGACTAGAGGGCGAAATAATTTGAGTTCGAAACTTTAAAGCGTATATACTTAAATTTTGAAAGTACATTCCTTAACTAGCTTGCATTATCGCCCTAAACGTTTAATTCAACGGACAGTTGCAGTACCGAATATATATCAGTAACGAAGGACGACGGAGGGCGGGTTGAAAATAAATAACAGTCGGTAACCGAATAACAAGGGGGGTACCCTCTGGAGAGGCCAAATAAATATCAGTCCCCCCTCTTATTCGGGTCACTACAGTACAAATGAAAACGCAAACTATTAATATATTGGAATAGTTAGTATAAAGCCGAAGCGTTAAGGCATTTATATACTATAAGCAGCAAAATTTTAGCGTCTTTACAGAAGACAATGGTATCACGACAATTCGTCGCCCGACCATTCGTCGTCCGAGAACTCATCGACCAACAACTTGTCATCCGAAATTTCATCTACTCGAAAAGTTGTCGTCGATCCTAATGCTAAGGATTCGACTTCGGCTTAGGATTACGCTTAGGATTATACTTAGATTTATTCATACGATTTAGAAAACTGTTGAACGACAAGTTGTCGGGCAACGAACTGTCGTATATTCGTCATAATTGCTATGAATATCCTCATGCAGCCGAATTTGGACTAGGTTATATATAAGTTTTAACCAAAATACCTCTGAGGATAAATATGAATGGTACATAGATGTCAGACAGCAACTTTAAAGTCTCAAAAACGTGATTTATCTTGATTTATTGTTTGCACGAAATTAGTTACCAATCTGTATTATTTAGCGTAAAATTTTGCTATTAGTTATATACATATCCTGTGTCAAACAGCTATTTGCCTTAGTTAGCAACTGGGACGTCTTAAACACAAATTGTTGTTCAAGGTGGCTCAACCAGCTACTGGAATGCAAACTGATTTTGATTGTTCAGTGTCGATTTGACTTTATACGAGACAACACAGCTCACTTGAAAAAAATCACTCATCTCAGCTTTATTATAGGAAAAAATACTATTTCTCTGATCGGGGGCGGGATAAATTAGCGCTCAGGGGCGGTGCTTGCAGATGGTTTAAGGCCCTAAGAATGCAAAACCTGTCATCACAACATCCAGCTCTCCGTGTCCGGTATCGTTCAGTGTGACTAGAAAATGAGCGATTTGATCAACAGTCGATGCATATAAACCATCGCCTGAAGTCGAAACACCTTTGACATCAGTGATATGACACGTGAACGGTGAGTCTGAAATTTTAAAAATATAAATCAAACTAACTTCAGAAAAAAATTCAAAGTCTGACATTTTTATTTCTGTATAATTTATATTATTTTGGTTTTTTTTACAGTAATATATAACATTTTGATTACTGCAGCAGTATATAATATTTTGATTACTGCAGTAATATGTTGTATTTTGATTACTGCAGCAATAAAATATTTTGATTACTGTAATAATATATATTTTGATTATTGCAGTAATTTAATATTCTGATTCTTGCAGCAATTTGTAATATTTTGATTACTGCAATAATATATATTTTGATTATTGCAGTAATTTAATATTCTGATTCCTGCAGCAATTTATAATATTTTGATTACTGCAATAATATATATTTTCATTATTGCAGTAATTCAATATTCTGATTCCTGCAACAATTTATAATATTGTGATTACTGCAGCAATTTATAATATTTTGATTACTGCAATAATATATATTTTGATTATTGCAGTAATTTAATATTCTGATTACTGCAGCAATTTATAATATGTTGATTACTGCAATAATATATATTTTGATTATTGCAGTAATTTAATATTCTGATTACTGCAGCAATTTATAATATTTTGATAACTGCAATAATATATATTTTGATTATTGCAGTAATTTAATATTCTGATTACTGCAGCAATTTATAATATTTTGATTACTGCAATTATATATTTTGATTAATGTAGTAATATATAATATTTTTGTTACTGCACTAATAACATATTTCTACACCATTTTCATACTTACCTCACAATACTTAAAGTTAACATATCATTGAAACGTCTCCTGGATACAAGTGAAACAAATCATAGCAAATTACTTGGCTAATACCTTAAGCAACGTTAACACAATTAACACAGGTGTACTTTGTAATAAAAACCAAACTGAAGCTAAAACAAGTCCAGTCACTAACCTGGAACCGGATGCCGATTAAACGCAACATCAACCCTACACTTTGCTTCAGTTTCCCTCAAAATACTTCAAATTAGCATAACCTCATTGTAACGTTCGTGAGTACAAGTTAACTTGCAATTCAAGTTCGAGGTGAGCCAATTAAACTCAACTATCGCAAAAGTAAATTTCTATGTTTCAATAGAATCTAATATAGTTGTGGTCACTCACCAGGAACTGGATATCCGTTAAACGCAACGTCAACTTTATGCAGTCCACCATGCGATGGCACAAACGTTACAATTGCTTTTCCTTCATCGGCCGATTGAAGCGAGCTTCGGATTCGCTTTTCACCACGTTGTACTTCGACGTCCAAATATCCTTTTCCGGCACCGCTATATTCAACTGCAATTTGAACAAAACTAAATCCGGCTTTTGTACCAATTTCCCACCCACATTTTAAGGCTACGACTAATAGGTTTACACTTTGGAGCGGGGGCGCAAGCGTACGAGAACCCTAAAATCCGTACTGCAAAATTGAATGAGCACAAAAAACAATGATGGAATTTTATCATAGCCGGCACCCGACCCAACTACTAACTAACACTTGTTAGTAGAGGCGACAAGAACATTTCGAGCGCGGGCAGCGAAAATTTTCACTAAGCTTGAATTAATTATTTCAATGCTGTGGAAAGAAATTCCAGCCATCTGGGCAAAAATGCCCATATGGAGCTGTGATCCTTCTCGCGGTTGCCCCAAAAGCTGCGGCCCCAATCGGCATGACTTTATCTTTAGCAACGGTTTTTTTGTTAAACCACCGATAAAAGTTAAGAAAAACTTTTGATTTCTCTGTTTCCCCCTGCTGCCCCTTAATGCAACAAAAAGCTTCAGTGTGCAACACTCTGAAACAAAAAGCATCAGTGTACTGCACACTGAAGACAAAACGCTTCATTGTCGATCACGCTACTTTCTCAAAAGTCACCTGATGTACGCATGATATTGTGGAAGTTGCACAACACCGCAAACATTTAATAGCCTGAAAGGATGATTGCAAATCAAAACGTACTGACTAGTCTTTGTTCTTTGCCGACTTTATCGTTACGCAGTCCACTGACGTGAATTGCGTGCAAATCAAACACTTCACACGCAAACGGACTATTCGCAATAGGTGACGCTGCGATTGCAATTTCAATTGAATGCGTTCCAAGCATCACTGGTACGAATTCGCAGTAAAAACTAACGTCCGATATTTTACGCAACGAGTACGGCAGGATGTTTGCGGATGGATCTGAAATACGAAACGACGCGATATAAAACAAATCAAAATTCACTTTTGGGAACGCATCATCAGCCATCTGATTTTTTGGTTACAGAAAATTTTTCTAATAGACGTTTAATATTTTCACATCATAGATTTAAATTGAGAGAAACTTAGCGTAATCTGTATGTATGAATTAATACACAATGCGTAACGTTTAACAATTAGGATTGGGTTGTACTTTTTCATTATTTTAATGCCGTCTGGCGCCGTCCGCCACCTCTACGGTGCCGTCATTATCGACCATCGCGGCGCGGTATCGTACGCGAATTACTCACGCACGATACCGTACGGATGACGGACGGCGAAGTACGAATGACGGACAGCGCCGTACGGACGACGGACGGCGCAGTACGGATGACGGACGGCGCAGTACGGATGACGGACGGCGCTGTACGGATAACGGACGGCGCAGTACGGATGACGGACAGCGCCGCCGTACGGATGACGGACAGTGCCGCCGTACGGATGACGGACAGCGCCGTACGGATGACGGACGGTATAGTACGATAAGTATTGCTCAACACTTACTACGCGTACGTAGCACCAAATTTGAACATAACGTAGAAGCAAACTAGGGCTCGAGAGTCAAGCTCCTATAGCTGAATGACGATAGCAAACGCCTCCCACACGAAAGGCTGCGATTCAAATCCTAGTTTGAAATCAGTTTTTAACGTAACTTTAAATATTCATGTGAGAAAGGTTTAAAGCTAAAAATCTGTCTGACCGGTAATAGCAGAACAGTAAGAATGATAATAAAACATTTACATCGCTGAGAATATAGTGACCCGAAAAATATAAGATATCATTAACTATTGATAGGTGCTTAACATATTTGAGAATAACACGTTTACCTGTAATCGCTACTTCGATGTCTTGGTCAATCCCATAGTGTCCGGTATCAATTTTGAACACACTCGGTTGATCGACTTGAGCTAATTTCAAACCGTCACCAGTCGCTGTTACTGTATTTGAATCGATAATTTCACAAACAAACGGTGAACCTAAAAATAAAAATAATTATTTACATCCATCTTTAAACAATTGTAACAATTAAAAATTGCTATCTCAAATATTCACTGGCACATTCATGGAGAGGCGACACATACGCTTGCTCCGAACAGGAATCGTCACGTTAATAATTTTGTGTTAAGATTTAGTACTAAAATTGTGTTGGGCTTTTGGCTTGTTTTATTCACGAGCTGTTTTCGCTATAATATATCGCCCCCCCCCCCCCGTTAAAAGTGTTTCCATCCGCCACTGCTTCGATTTCCTTTACACTTGTATAAAAGTGAAGAAGTACTCGAGTTAAACGTTACTTGGAATAATCCACTTTTGCGCTGAACCCCGTAGCCCATCCAACTGGTTAATAGACTGGGTGAAACGGTGTGGAATGCTCCTGGTGACGGTGTGGTGCCGTCTGGAATTAGCTTAGTACTTCGTAGGACACCCGACTGCGCCGGGTGACATTAAAGTGGCCAAAAATTATAGTGCCATACTGTAAACATACTAATGCAATAATGGGCCAAGATCAGGGGTACTCAGCCCCTCTGGAAGATATTTATCTACCCCCTAGAAAATTTTCAACCTTGCTAATAAGTGTTCGAAACACCTTGTACGCCCCTCTTGAAAATTTTTTAGCGCCTCTAGAAAGGTTAGAAAGGTGAACAGGCTACGCGTGTGTACACAGGCCTGTACCCAGCTAAACGTCCTAGGTTGGTGCTAAGACAATATTAATAGGGACATGCAGTTGATTTCGCAACGACTTACAACCTAGCCTAATCTGGGTCTACAAAGGCCAAAATTTTTTCATGGGGTCTCATTCCTTCAGCCCAGCCCACCTCTGCCAATGAGCCCGTTTATATACCTTTAACAGGGACATCATTCATAGTAACATCAACAATATGTGTGGATCGATCAGTGGGAGTAAAGCTTGCTTGATAGATTTCGGCATCACTTTGATCATCAAGTGCAATAATATGCGACGGAAGTGGCGATTTTTTGCGGTCATTTGTAACATCAACGCGTACGACGCCTTCTCCGGCCAGGGTGGTGTCCACTGCAAAAACAGTATTAATTTGGCACTTTTACATGTAGGCTTAGGCTTAAGGTTAGGTTTATCATCATGTTTTGACTTAGGCTTAGGTGCAGGTATGAGATTAGGTTTATCATCATGTTTTGGCTTAGGCTTAGGTGCAGGCTTAAGGTTAGGTTTATTCTCATATTTAGACTTAGGCTTCGCCTTAAACTTAGGCTTAGGCTTAGGTGCAGGCTTAAGGTTAGGTTTATCAGCATGTTTTGGCTTAGGCTTAGGTGCAGGCATGAGATTAGGTTTATCATCATGTTCTGGCTTAGGCTTAGGTGCAGGCTTAAGGTTAGGTTTATTGTCATATTTAGACTTAGGCTTCGCCTTAAACTTAGGCTTAGGCTTAGGTGCAGGCTTAAGGTTAGGTTTATCATCATGTTTTGGCTTAGACTTCGGCTTAGGTGTAGGCTTAAGGTTAGATTTATTGTCATGTATAGGCTTAGGCTTAGGCTTAGGATTGCTGAAATATGATATTTGTTTCGAAAATTGTACCTTCGAATCTGACCGGCTTATGAAGTATACCAGGTCCAATTTTGCCCACTTTGACTCTACTCGGATCGAAAACGTAAATTTTGTACGGACTTTCAGCGATTGCATAACCATCGTAATCCAGTCCAATTAGATGAAGTCCTGTAAATACGTATTGTTGCATGTACAGCTCAGGCCATTTTGGCGTTTGGCCTGCGGAGAAAAAAATACAAACAGAAAATGCTTATATCTGACTCATTGGCTCATGTAATTGATTAGGAGCGGACCGTTTTTCCAATGGATTGTAAAAAATGTAAACTTAAGGTTTGAATTAATTTTTTGTCCATGCTTAGGCTTAAATATAGGACTATGCTTACGCGTAGGTTTAGGCTTTGGAAAATGCACATACTATTCTTACAGCCATGTTCACCCTCAATATTAGGAAAATAATGTATCATAACGTTGTGAAAATAATGGAAAATGGGTAAATATATCTCCCTCGAATATTTGTACACTACAAAATATGGTGAGTCAAATTGATTCTTTCCCAAATAGGCTTTTCGGCACTACATAAACTGAGTTAAATTCGACTCCGCTTGAGTCAAATTCGACTCACTGAGCGACTCGGGTGAGCCGAATTTGACTCTGGCGGAGACGAATTTGACTCAGTTTGTGAAGTCCGGAAAAGCCGATTTCAGAGAGAGTCAATTTGGCTCATCATTTTTTGCAGTGCAGAGAAACAGAAAAAAGTTCTTTTAAGACCAATTTAAAACTATTTTTTCGTTTTTAGACGACCAAAAAGTTTATAAATTCGCTTTGTTCGCTTGAAAAAGTGATAAATGAAAATATTTACTCCCGAGATAAAATTCTGGCTGCGCTTCTGGTATCATTTGACCTTTTTAACATAGACTCGAAGGCCAATGTAAAGAACAGGGGTGGAACTGTGTTATACGCATATTCCTAAGCCTAAGCCTAAGCCTAAGCCTAAGCCGAAGCCTAAGCCTAAGCCTAAGCCGAAGCCTAAGCCTAAGCCTAAGCGTAAAAATGAGTTTATTCTTTAGCCCAAGCCTAAATCTAAGTCGAAACCAAGCAAAGAATTGTCTAAAACTTATGCTTACTCCATTCTAGTCCCACACAAAAATGTTCCGCCCCTGATCTTTACATGGGCCAACTGAACGATCTAGCTTTGAACGTACTTATAGTTAACAAATGAAATCGATACAGAAAAATATGAAGTCGCAGTCACCAATCACAACAGTTACTTTTAGGCTTCGTTCAAATATTATGCTACATTTTTGCCACGTATGCAATCGGAACTAATTTTAAATAATTTTTTCGTTTAATTACTTAGCTACCAAGAACAGATACAAGCGAGGTAATAATATCTTCTTCCACCCATTCATAATGTCTGAAAAGATTCGGAAAAGGTGCTTTTTATGGACAGTAGGATAACTTGCAAAAGGTAAACAAAATTATCGCTCATTATGATCGGTCGCAAAGATTTTTAGCCGTAATTATCCTCTTTCAAACGAAATCTTGACTACGCTTCTGTTAGCTACAACGATTAGGTTAACGTTCGAACTTACCTATTTCGTTTGGTGTATATTCGACAAGCGTTGTTGCTTCGTCGATAACTTTTTGCACCACTGGAACACGCTTTTGACTTGGAGCTTTGGAAAATATTTAAATTTAAAGCAGTAAATATGTTGCAAAAACAGAAAGGTCTTCAGATAGCGACCCACGTCAAATCTACGACTAATTGACGCCTGACACCTTGCCGCGCAACAGTGTCCTAGAGGCTATTAATATAAATCTAAGCACAATTCTAAGCATAACCCAAAGCCTAAAACCTAAGCATAATGATGAGCGACGCATTGTCGAGTCGGTCCATGTTACTTTAAGGGTTGTTCAGGTTTCTGGTGGGTCTATAAGGGATTTTATAGTCATTTTATTTTAATTTTAGGCATAGATGCATGCGTAAACTTTAACAAAATTTTTAAAATGCGATAAAATTTAATATAGGTTATAGCATATAAAGCTTTCAGTAGTGTCGCGGATCGAGTCTGCAGCGAAACTTATATATTTGAATATTTGAATATAATTAAAATTCTGACTTAATATATATTTGAAGCAAGCCTTCATGCTATCTTAACCTTAAATTCGATTTCATTTTACCAAAGAAATAATGCTAAAATTAAGTGTACACTAAACGAAACGGCCGACAAATCAAGATAGCAATGAAATAAAATTAAAATATAATGAAAAAATTGCCAAACATAAATATAAATATGTTGTAAGCCAAGCAAACCTTAACCGAACGCACTGCATCAAGCATATCAAAAGCGTCAGCGATTAAAAATGCAAGCAACACCAGAATTAGGCTACGACGGCAAGTTAAACTAAATCCAGCAGCGGATCCAGAAATTTGTGACGAGGGAACTAGTAAAACATACGAGTATACTATACACGTACGTCCCAAATTTCTAAGACGAATTTAATTGTAAGGTAGGGACATTATCATTTTATAACAAAAATGTTCAGACGGGGTGAGCGTACAGTACCCCCCTTCGCATCCGCTAGTGAGTAAATTCAAAACTACTAATTGTGCGCAGTGTTTAGGGTGCATTTACTCTAAACAGCCCGTAAAAATTTGAGGGTAAAAGTATGAGTTTATCACAAATGTGCAATAATCTTGAATATTAACTTTTACGCATTAACAAAATACTGTTAATCTATTGTTATTCAAACAATTTTTTATTTTCATAAACGTGATCCAGGAACGTCCGCAGCAAATTACATTCGGAAGAGGCCACCGAGTAATTTTGGGGGGTGCTCTTGTTGTTGAAAATTTAAAAAAATCGGAATGAATCGAAAACTCCGTTTTAATCACAATTTCTGGCCAAGTCTATATTCCAGCCACGGAGACGCCGTTGCGTGACCGTAAGGTTTTCGAATGACAGGTTAGCAGATTTTACCAACAGGATACTATTGAAACGGTCGCGTTTCTAGGATGATATTGAAAGTTTCCCATCGATGTCAGTAATCCATAACCGGAACTAAATAGACCTTATCTATCAATTAATATTTCAACCAGTATTAATCACTAATTACTATAGTTAAATTTAATTATAAAGCTTATTCCTAAACTTCTAATACAAATAACGCCTCGATAAATAGAACAGGTACCGGACAAACTCGTAGGTTTCAAGTCTTCATTCGCTTTACGCTTAGGCTTAGGCATAGACTTGCTCTAAGTGATCCGGACCTGTTCTACGATGAGCCATAAGTTATATATATTATTAATAAAGTATCAATGTTTATTTAGTGTTTAAATGCTATTTAGTCAACGTGGTTGCAATATTTTCAACTTCCGTTATTTCTAGAAAATTATTTGTACTTTTGTTTACATTTTGTGTAAACCTGAACAGTAAAAAGGTAGCTTGATCCATGTCCAAACTACCGACCTCCGTTAAGCGTTCTAGCTTAACTAAAACAGATTTTGAATAGCTGAATTTGATTTTCAACTCCGGTTAAAGTCGAAATTGTAACCGACCTCCGTTAAGCGTTCTAGCTTAACTAAAACAGATTTTGAATAGCTGAATTTGATTTTCAACTCCGGTTAAAGTCGAAATTGTAACCGACCTCCGTTAAGCGTTCTAGCTTAACTAAAACAGATTTTGAATAGCCGAATTTGATTTTCAACTCCGGTTAAAGTCGAAATTGTAACCGACCTCCGTTAAGCGTTCTAGCTTAACTAAAACAGATTTTGAATAGCCGAATTTGATTTTCAACTCCGGTTAAAGTCGAAATTGTAACGCATAAACACCTGGAAATGTTTATAAACTTTTTGTTTACATTTTGTGTATTAATTGGAACGTTAAAAGGTAGCTTGAACTATGTCCAAACTGCCAACGTCTCCTAAATTTTTAGTAATCAAAATGTGATGCGAAAAATAAACTTCGATCATTGAAGCTAAACATTTTGACAATAATTTGAAAGACATGAAGTTTCATTTGAGCTTGGAAACTTACAAGTTACCAGCGCATTGCAATCTTGACTTGTGGCACCTTTTGTGAACAACGTAAACGATGCTGTTTTGTTCAGTTGAGCTGAATCTAAGCCAGTTCCAGACACTTCTATCTGAAAAAACAGATAATTCAGTTAAATGATGGAATTAATACGAATGCAAGTTCAAATAAACAAAGTTGAAAATTGAAACGCATAAATCACATTTGTGTTGTGATTTCGCTGTAAAATTTTCAAGCTAAGCTTAAGCCACCATTCTCTGTTTAAATCGACTCAAGATTAAACCCGGGCCCGTGTTTTCAAATGTGTGTAGGATACATCACCAGTCAGCTATAGATGTTCAAACAAGCGAACTACAGCGGCTACAAATGTCAAACTTGGGTCACAAGTAGGAACGCTCAAATGCCCATAATTTGCCAAATTTTAAAGTTTTCGATTAGCTGGTTCGAAATTTACCTGGTCATTTTGTCAGCTGGTGATAAATGATATATGCAGTTGAGAATATGGCCGCTGGTACTAATTAGCGCAAGTTGTTAAACATTTTGGAGCCATAACTAATTGCTACTGCAATCACTTGCACGTATGAATAACGTGGTAGTCCCATCCCGAGCGTGAGCCGTATTTAAAATAAAGCTAAAACTTAAAATACGCTCATGATTTTGATACCAGGGGTGTATACAACTCGAACGTACAGAAGCGCTATATCCCCCGCCGAAATTTTCGGACAAACGAGAAAAGCACACCAGTAACAGGCTTTAGAACAACCTTCTAGATTCTAACGGTCAATAATTTGTTTTGCGTGGGGTCATTTTCTGTTGAACTCAAATTTTGGCAACATCATTGCTTGATAAACGGATGTTTGTTTGTTTACCTGCGATGCAACAAGCGCACTTTGTGTTTTAGCCGTTTTCGTTTGAGCTGGCATTACTGAAGCTGCCATTTGTTTGACTTCTTCGATATGCGTTTGAGGAATATCGATATATAAAGGGCAATCTAAAATTAAAGTTGTCCAATATATATATTATATATTATATATATTATATATAGATAGATATATGTATAGATATATGTATAGATATATATGTATAGATAGATATATGTATAGATATATATGTATATATATTTACTTATATAATATATCTTGATTTGGACAAATTTCTCAAGGACGATCACCAGAAAAACGGTGCGTTAAAATATGTATAACTTTTAATGCTGAACTAAAGCGAAGCTGACAGCCTCGCAACTGCATTCGCAGGTGCGAATAAATTAAATAACATGAACTCCAGTGAATAATTTGCAACTGCAGGAACTTCGTAGTTGCTTTATGACCAAACTTGCGTGTGCAAGTTGCACGTGCAAGTTTTTGCTGCCAAACCTTGCACGTGTGAATAGGTCTTCTAATTAAATTAGAAGGCTATTCTTCATACTCGTCCGAGCGTCTATTTTGATACCGGCTAAACGATAATTATTGGATGGTGAAATCAGTTGAAATATTTGATAGTTCAGGTGGTGTTTTTTCATGGGATAACAATTTTTCTGTTTGAAAATTTTCAAATGTTTTTTTTATTAATTCTGATTCTCCTTCCATTTTGCTAAAGCTCTATTCACACGTGCAAGTTTTTGTTGCGACAACATGCAGCTGCAAATTGTCAGCAGAACTTGTATTGTTAACCAGCCAATGACAGAGCGGCTGCAATAAATTAAGTGAACTTGTATGATTATTTACACACGTGAACTAAATTCTGTGGTTTTTAATGAATTATTTGCAGCAGCAAATTTTTCGAACGGAATTTTCGACAAAACTTGCAAGTGCAAGTGGCAGCTGCAAGTTTTCACAGCAAAAAGTTGCACGTGTGAATAGGGTTTAAGTAGCACATTTAATTGACATATAACTTGTTCAATGTTTTAAACAGAGCTACAAGAGGGTTACTAAAACATATATCAATAACTCTGTGACACCTTTGAATACACGAGAAAGTGTCACTTTTCGATGCTTTAAAATAACTTGCTTTAACGTACAGCCGCGCTATTTTTCGAATATAATTTTGGACTAAAACTGTACGACTATCATGATATTGGCCAATGTTACTTTTATAGCCGTAACAGTAGATTAAGCGTATTCCTTAGCCTAAGCCTATTGCAAAAGCGTATACCTAAGCCTATGTGTAAGCCTAAGCAAAAAATGTAGCCTAGAATGTAAGCCTACTCTTTTACAGACCCACCAGAAACCGGGACGGCCCTAAACGTAAACATGGGCCATGATATCCTTGCTACGACCCTGATTTTCCATCGTACCTGGCACAATTTCGTCGTTAAATTTTACACTGATCACATGCTGTTTCGCTTGTCGAGGTGTAAATGTCACTTTAAATCGTGCGTTTCCTTCGTTTGTGACGTTATTTGGCAAATTTTGATCGTCAACAGACACAATAATCTCCATATTCCCAGCGCCTGCTTTGCCAGCGTCGACTATAAGAAAAATCGCAGTACAGGAGGGGGTGGGTGAGGCGATGGAACGAGCCATTTTTGGCGTATCCGGGGTGGAATGCTCCGTCGAAAATATTGCCTCTGTACAGGAAATAATTTTTAACCAATTTCCCGCTGAGCGTCTGAAAAAAAACTGCACCAATTTTTATCACACCTTGTGACATGGGTCATAAGCACAACCGGGGGTGAAAAGTGAAGACGGAATGACTCCATCTGCAGACAGCTGGACCATCCACTTTTGATTTGGAGTTAAGGTTTTAGACAGCATTAAAAGAATTCTGTGCTAAGGAAAATTTTCCTTGAACAGTCCACCAGGGTTCTTGCTTCGCCAGTTATAATTGTTGGTTCACAGGGGGATGCTTGTAGTATCGCCGACACAAAATGCAAAAAAGTCGTCGACGTTGTTGCAGAGCTTGGACCAAAGACACCTTTGCTCCTATTGATCGAACGTCTTTTAGACAGCATTTGCTGAATTTTATGTCATGAACGATTTTTCTTGCATCGACTCGAAACCGTTTTGTTACATCCAATTTCTGGTTTTGGAGGCTGCCTATAGACCCACTTAATCAAATTCCTACACGTGTTCTTTCAAAGTATGACGCAGAAACAAATTCTGATGTAATAACCTTTTCAGCAAAAGTGCAAGATACTTTTTAACAAGAGTATGCAACTGGATACATTCTGTGTAGAAAAGTATTTACCCAGCGTGCGTTGCGTTTTTGACTAAATCCTAAGCGTTTTCCAAAGCTTAAATCTTACCTTTAAATGGAAGCGAAAGTGTATATGACCCTATCAGCCCTGTAGGGGATCGGGACTTCAAGCCTTTTTATAAGTTGGTGTATGTGACCCTATCAGCCCTGTAGGGGATCGGGACTTCAAGCCTTTTTATAAGTTGGAAAATCAGGTTACGTTTGGTTTCAATTTAGCGACCTTCTGCGAATCTGGCAGACGCTGTTAGCACTGCGCCATGTAACCCACTTTTTCAACTGCTTCTATCGTCGACTATATGTCGACCGTATGCTGCCGGCTAGCATACAACACAATGTGTATTGAATATATTGCATATGCACTAGGACAATCATGTCTCACATGCTTACAGACCCAAGAAGCGCAACGCATTGCCTTAATCTTAAATCAAATTCTCTCACTGATGAAAAAACTCGGTTTCCCAACTGGATTCGACACAACATCCGCAATGCGAACTTTTGACGTATCAAAACAGCGAACAGTAAGCGGAGATTCGAGTACTGGTGTCCCGGAATATGTTACATCGATCTTGTGACTGCCTGAAATTGAACAGTGTGGAAAATATTCATGTGACAAAAGGTTAATCTTAGGCTTAGGCTACAACTCGTACCGTGGCGCACTATGGATTACCAAATTGTGTTGTGGAGTTAAAGCTGTATAGTAGCAGATACATACATAACTTAAAGGGCCAATGTATAGAACAGGGCCGGATCGTTTTCCAGAGGGGCTATAATAGAGTCAGTTTAAGGTTTGGATTAATTTTTTGCTTAGGCTTAGGCTTAGGAATAGGCTCATCCATGCGCTTATGCTTAGGCTTAGGCTTAGGCTTAGGAATATGCTTATACTACTGTTCTGGCCCTGTTCTATACATGGGCCTCTTACAAAATGCAATTTGAAAAGTACATAGCTAATATTTTCGTGACAATTTATTAGCAATTGTCGTTTCACACTTACCTACATTAACCGGAGTGTACTCAACGGCTAATTTTGATTCGCTCGGAGCTGAAGTGTATACCGGAACTTCGGATCCAGAAGGTCCTAGAAATGTAGAAGTTAGTGAAAACCGTACGGAATAATGTCTCACAGTAATGGTGGATATATAATTGTCATGCAGCGTCGTCCGGCTCGAAAGTTGAACAAAAATTTGTTTACGATTTGATAGGTTGTGCCATGCGGCAAAATACGTGCGTTGCGGTTACGGTACCGGGCGGCGATGGACCGGACGGCGACCGACAGGAAAGGACGGCACCGAAGTCAAAATTCTAGCGCCACCCTAAACGGCACATGCCGTCCCAAACAGTTTAAGGGAAAATTTTGGAATAGCGTTGGATCTAAGAACTCCAAAACATTCTTTCGCTTTCCAGAAAACTATTATATCCCATTATATATATGCTCTTTTGTAAAAAAATTATGGCTGCGCTTTTAAACCCAATTCCATATTCTCAAATGCGTATAGCATCTATCACCAGTTAGCGATAGGGTTTCGAACTGACGAACTTCTGCAATTGCAGGGCTCAAAATCGTTATAGAAGCATGACAAATCAAACTCGAATGTTTTGCTCAATATCGATCCTTACCATTCGCTGGTTCGGAAGTTCACAATACTGTCCAAAACTGCTCATGAGTGCTTACGTGCATTTGAAAATACGGGTTAAGATGTTAGTATTTCTACGGTTTATATACTGTAGTGATCCGAGTAAGAGAGGAGACTGATATTCATTTGGCATCTCGAGAGGGTACCTCCCTTGTTATTTGGTTACGGACTGTTATTTATTTTTACCCGCCCTCTGCCGCCCTTCGTTACTGATATATATCTGGTATTGTAACTATCCGTTGAATTAAACGTTTTTTTCTTGTGTCAATAGCTTGAACGATAATCAAGGTTATACTTAGGATGTATTTTCAAAGTTAGCACCCTTTAAAGTTTCAAACTTAACATTATTTGGTCCTGGAGTCATTTACGAAGTACAATTATGGCTGATTGACGTTTACGGACTTTAGTTAGGGTTTAGGGACTCTATCTGCGCTTACGGACTCTTATTAGAGAACGGATTCCAGTTGTTTGTGACACAAAATGGGAAAGATAGATACCTTTTATTGAAACTTCAACCGGAGACTGGATCTGCCACGACAATCAACAGTGACTGAGCTTTACACCAACTGGATCGTTCGAGCCCTGGGCCGCTGATTTGCATTTCTCGGGGATTCATTATTTCACACTTACGGGCTGCCTAAAATAGTCATCTGCTCATGATTTGGCTACTAAACATAAACCTAAACGTAATCCTAAACCTAAACCTATAAGCCTTCAAGTCTAAGCCTACATGTCTCCAGTTCACTCTCACTTTGCCTACCAAACCATAAACCTAAACGAATCCTAAACCTACTAAACATATATGCCTTATCTCAGCCTAATGTCTCTTTTTAACAGCCCAAATTCTACAGATTATTTTTAGTCTTTTTCTTTAACATAATCCTTTTTTAGGCGTTTGTGATTATAACATAAGCGAACTTCTATGTTTTATACGATCGTTCAGCGTTTATAGAAGATTAGATTGGTTTTCAACAAGCGACAAAGACAGTTGTGATTCAAATTTTAACTCATGTTTATTAATATGATATGGGAAACCCCATTTACAGAATGTACTCTGGGGTTTCCCATCCCCCTTTAAAGTCAAAACATTTTGTCACATATTCAATAGAAAAATGTAGTCTGATAGCATCAATTGAGTTAATCAATGGATCTCTTTGCTTCGCTATTCCACCTTGCTCTCTAACTTTTCTGTCCTAAAAAAACCTTAATCTACTTGATTTAAACTATTAATCAACGACATAACTTTCTAATTAACTCTATAACAGTAGTATTACGCTTGAACTCGCTAAATCTTACAAATTTTTGTTTAAGCCAAATGAACATTCTCGGGCCAAAACGAACTACTAAAGAAACAAAACTAGGCAGAGGTTCGATCCCGCATTAAGTACTAACTATAAAATGAAGGAAATAGGGGCAGGACTCAATAACATGGCTTATAAAAGCGTCAGAGCGCTGTGTAATCAGTCTTGACCAGCCGCACAAGGGATATTTTCCAAAGCGAGCACGCCCGGCCCGGCCCTCCCCCCCAAAAGCGCCCCAGCACGCCGATGGCAAAATTGAAACTGCCCAAGCCTTGCCAATCGATATGCTTCTTTTTTGACCGACAGACAGACGCACACAAACAGTATTCGTTCAAGAGCTGTTCCTTAGCCTTACCAATAGATGCCGGAGTCTCTGGCCCCCCCTGTTATTTATTACTTTTATTCCTTCTATAGGTATTCGTTTTACCACCCTTTTATCCCGTCGGTGGTTCCAGGTTAATTGCGGATTGGTTCATAGTTAAATTCTCAGGGTGGCTGTCCCTCGCTGTAGCCGCCATCTTGCTAGGGGAGGGTTAAAAAGTTTCAGGAGGGGCATTCATGACTTTTCAATTAGTTACAAGCAATGTTGAAAATTTTCATGGGAGGGGGGAGTGGCAAAATTTATCCAGGGAAGGACTGAGCCCCCCCTGCCCCCTATTAGCTACGGGCCCCGGTCCCATTGAAAATCATGAACCGGGTAAAATTTTAGCTTCGCTTGTAAATTATGTGGAAAATATCCACTTGGTGACGGCTGGTCAAAATTTGAACCAATGAGTTGTGTTTTATTAACAAATCCAGAAATGTCAGCGTAGCTAAAATTTGCACGTGTGAATACAGCTTTATTCTAGTTTAAAAAGGTTCACAATAATGTAATATTGTAAGCGAGTAACCTTCGAACCTACTCTCTAAAAACTTAAACTTAAATTATCGCTTAACTAAAACTTGAATATTATAGTTTAAGTAAAAACTTAAATGACTGGACGGAATAACGAAATCACAATTGTAAGTGTAACTTAGACTAACATAGTTTTAAGTTTAACACGAGTTTAAGTTAAAGTTCGTTTTTTGTTTAAGCAACTACTGCAGCCGAGAAATTTTGTGTATCTAAAAATTTATTAAGTTTAGCTTAAACTAAAAATTTGTAAGATTTTAAGCGAGTTCAAGCGTAATACCTACTGTTACTAGAGTTAATCTAGAAAGTCTAATGTCGTTGGATTACCATAAGTTTAAATCAAGTTAGATTAAGGTTTTTTTCAGTGGATCCAGAAAAAGTTAAGAGAGTTCACAGGTTGGAATACGCCGAAGCAAAGAGATTGCTTCCTTGATTGATTACACTCAATTGATGCTATCAGACTACATTTTTCTATTGAATATGTGACAAAATGTTTTGACTTTTTACGAATGGGGGATTGCGGGCACCCAATCAACCCCCAGAGTCTGGTGTGGACATTTTCTGTCAAATGTACGACTTAGGTTTCCCATATCATATTAATAAACATGAGTTAAAATTTGAATTCACAACTGTCTTTGTTCGCTTGTTTGAAAACCAATCCATAATCTTCTATAAACGCTGAACCGATTCGTTAATAAAAGCATAGAAGTTGCGCTTATGTTATAATCACAAACGCCTAAAAAAAGGATTATTGTTATCAAAGAAAAAGACTAAAAATAATCCTGTTAGAATTTGGGCTGTTAAAATAAATGGAGACATGTAGGCTTCGAGACTTGAAGGCATATATGTTTAGGTTTAGGTTTAGGATTACGTTTAGGTTTATGGTTTGGTAGGCAAATCATGAGCAGTGCCAACTTGGAGACATGTAGGCTTAGAGACTTGAAGGCTTATAGGTTTAGGTTTAGGATTACGTTTAGGTTTATGTTTAGTAGCCAAATCATGAGCAGATGTCACTATTTTAGGCAGCCCGTTCAAGTGTGAAATAATGAATCCCCGAGAAATGCAAATCAGCGGCCCAGGGCTCGAACGTATTCCAGTTGGTGTCAAAGCTCAGTTCACTGTTGATTGTCGTGGCAGATCCAGTTCTCCGGTTGAAGTTTCAATAAAAGGTATCTATCTTTCCCATTTTGTGTCACAAACAACTGGAATCCGTATCTCTAATAAGAGTCCGTAAGCGCAGATAGAGTCCCTAAACCCTAACTAAAGTCCGTAAACGTCAATCAGCCATAATTGTACTTCGTAAATGACTCCAGGACCAAATAATGTTAAGTTTGAAACTTTAAAGGGTGCTTAACTTTTGAAAATACATCCTAAGTATAACCTTGCATTATCGTTCAAGCTATTGACACAAGACAAAAAACGTTTAATTCAACGGATAGTTACAATACCAGATATATATCAGTAACGAAGGGCGGCAGAGGGCGGGTAAAAATAAATAACAGTCCGTAACCAAATAACAAGGGAGGTACCCTCTCGAGATGCCAAATGAATATCAGTCTCCTCTCTTACTCGGATCACTACAGTATATAAACCGTTTAGAAATACTAACATCTTAACCCGTATTTTCAAATGCACGTAAGCACTCATGAGCAGTTTTGGACAGTATTGTGAACTTCCGAACCAGCGAATGGTAAGGATCGATATTGAGCAAAACATTCGAGTTTGATTTGTCATGCTTCTATAACGATTTTGAGCCCTGCAATTGCAGAAGTTCGTCAGTTCGAAACCCTATCGCTAACTGGTGATAGATGCTATACGCATTTGAGAATATGGAATTGGGTTTAAAAGCGCAGCCATAATTTTTTTACAAAAGAGCATATATATAATGGGATATAATAGTTTTCTGGAAAGCGAAAGAATGTTTTGGAGTTCTTAGATCCAACGCTATTCCAAAATTTTCCCTTAAACTGTTTGGGACGGCATGTGCCGTTTAGGGTGGCGCTAGAATTTTGACTTCGGTGCCGTCCTTTCCTGTCGGTCGCCGTCCGGTCCATCGCCGCCCGGTACCGTAACCGCAACGCACGTATTTTGCCGCATGGCACAACCTATCAAATCGTAAACAAATTTTTGTTCAACTTTCGACGCCGGACGACGCTGCATGACAATTATATATCCACCATTACTGTGAGACATTATTCCGTACGGTTTTCACTAACTTCTACATTTCTAGGACCTTCTGGATCCGAAGTTCCGGTATACACTTCAGCTCCGAGCGAATCAAAATTAGCCGTTGAGTACACTCCGGTTAATGTAGGTAAGTGTGAAACGACAATTGCTAATAAATTGTCACGAAAATATTAGCTATGTACTTTTCAAATTGCATTTTGTAAGAGGCCCATGTATAGAACAGGGCCAGAACAGTAGTATAAGCATATTCCTAAGCCTAAGCCTAAGCCTAAGCATAAGCGCATGGATGAGCCTATTCCTAAGCCTAAGCCTAAGCAAAAAATTAATCCAAACCTTAAACTGACTCTATTATAGCCCCTCTGGAAAACGATCCGGCCCTGTTCTATACATTGGCCCTTTAAGTTATGTATGTATCTGCTACTATACAGCTTTAACTCCACAACACAATTTGGTAATCCATAGTGCGCCACGGTACGAGTTGTAGCCTAAGCCTAAGATTAACCTTTTGTCACATGAATATTTTCCACACTGTTCAATTTCAGGCAGTCACAAGATCGATGTAACATATTCCGGGACACCAGTACTCGAATCTCCGCTTACTGTTCGCTGTTTTGATACGTCAAAAGTTCGCATTGCGGATGTTGTGTCGAATCCAGTTGGGAAACCGAGTTTTTTCATCAGTGAGAGAATTTGATTTAAGATTAAGGCAATGCGTTGCGCTTCTTGGGTCTGTAAGCATGTGAGACATGATTGTCCTAGTGCATATGCAATATATTCAATACACATTGTGTTGTATGCTAGCCGGCAGCATACGGTCGACATATAGTCGACGATAGAAGCAGTTGAAAAAGTGGGTTACATGGCGCAGTGCTAACAGCGTCTGCCAGATTCGCAGAAGGTCGCTAAATTGAAACCAAACGTAACCTGATTTTCCAACTTATAAAAAGGCTTGAAGTCCCGATCCCCTACAGGGCTGATAGGGTCACATACACCAACTTATAAAAAGGCTTGAAGTCCCGATCCCCTACAGGGCTGATAGGGTCATATACACTTTCGCTTCCATTTAAAGGTAAGATTTAAGCTTTGGAAAACGCTTAGGATTTAGTCAAAAACGCAACGCACGCTGGGTAAATACTTTTCTACACAGAATGTATCCAGTTGCATACTCTTGTTAAAAAGTATCTTGCACTTTTGCTGAAAAGGTTATTACATCAGAATTTGTTTCTGCGTCATACTTTGAAAGAACACGTGTAGGAATTTGATTAAGTGGGTCTATAGGCAGCCTCCAAAACCAGAAATTGGATGTAACAAAACGGTTTCGAGTCGATGCAAGAAAAATCGTTCATGACATAAAATTCAGCAAATGCTGTCTAAAAGACGTTCGATCAATAGGAGCAAAGGTGTCTTTGGTCCAAGCTCTGCAACAACGTCGACGACTTTTTTGCATTTTGTGTCGGCGATACTACAAGCATCCCCCTGTGAACCAACAATTATAACTGGCGAAGCAAGAACCCTGGTGGACTGTTCAAGGAAAATTTTCCTTAGCACAGAATTCTTTTAATGCTGTCTAAAACCTTAACTCCAAATCAAAAGTGGATGGTCCAGCTGTCTGCAGATGGAGTCATTCCGTCTTCACTTTTCACCCCCGGTTGTGCTTATGACCCATGTCACAAGGTGTGATAAAAATTGGTGCAGTTTTTTTTCAGACGCTCAGCGGGAAATTGGTTAAAAATTATTTCCTGTACAGAGGCAATATTTTCGACGGAGCATTCCACCCCGGATACGCCAAAAATGGCTCGTTCCATCGCCTCACCCACCCCCTCCTGTACTGCGATTTTTCTTATAGTCGACGCTGGCAAAGCAGGCGCTGGGAATATGGAGATTATTGTGTCTGTTGACGATCAAAATTTGCCAAATAACGTCACAAACGAAGGAAACGCACGATTTAAAGTGACATTTACACCTCGACAAGCGAAACAGCATGTGATCAGTGTAAAATTTAACGACGAAATTGTGCCAGGTACGATGGAAAATCAGGGTCGTAGCAAGGATATCATGGCCCATGTTTACGTTTAGGGCCGTCCCGGTTTCTGGTGGGTCTGTAAAAGAGTAGGCTTACATTCTAGGCTACATTTTTTGCTTAGGCTTACACATAGGCTTAGGTATACGCTTTTGCAATAGGCTTAGGCTAAGGAATACGCTTAATCTACTGTTACGGCTATAAAAGTAACATTGGCCAATATCATGATAGTCGTACAGTTTTAGTCCAAAATTATATTCGAAAAATAGCGCGGCTGTACGTTAAAGCAAGTTATTTTAAAGCATCGAAAAGTGACACTTTCTCGTGTATTCAAAGGTGTCACAGAGTTATTGATATATGTTTTAGTAACCCTCTTGTAGCTCTGTTTAAAACATTGAACAAGTTATATGTCAATTAAATGTGCTACTTAAACCCTATTCACACGTGCAACTTTTTGCTGTGAAAACTTGCAGCTGCCACTTGCACTTGCAAGTTTTGTCGAAAATTAGTTCGAAAAATTTGCTGCTGCAAATAATTCATTAAAAACCACAGAATTTAGTTCACGTGTGTAAATAATCATACAAGTTCACTTAATTTATTGCAGCCGCTCTGTCATTGGCTGGTTAACAATACAAGTTCTGCTGACAATTTGCAGCTGCATGTTGTCGCAACAAAAACTTGCACGTGTGAATAGAGCTTTAGCAAAATGGAAGGAGAATCAGAATTAATAAAAAAAACATTTGAAAATTTTCAAACAGAAAAATTGTTATCCCATGAAAAAACACCACCTGAACTATCAAATATTTCAACTGATTTCACCATCCAATAATTATCGTTTAGCCGGTATCAAAATAGACGCTCGGACGAGTATGAAGAATAGCCTTCTAAATTTGAAATTAGAAGACCTATTCACACGTGCAAGGTTTGGCAGCAAAAACTTGCACGTGCAACTTGCACACGCAAGTTTGGTCATAAAGCAACTACGAAGTTCCTGCAGTTGCAAATTATTCACTGGAGTTCATGTTATTTAATTTATTCGCACCTGCGAATGCAGTTGCTGAGGCTGTCAGCTTCGCTTTAGTTCAGCATTAAAAGTTATACATATTTTAACGCACCGTTTTTCTGGTGATCGTCCTTGAGAAATTTGTCCAGATCAAGATATATTATATAAGTAAATATATATACATATATATCTATACATATATCTATCTATATATATATCTATACATATATCTATACATATATCTATCTATATATAATATATATAATATAGATATATGTATATTGGACAACTTTAATTTTAGATTGCCCTTTATATATCGATATTCCTCAAACGCATATCGAAGAAGTCAAACAAATGGCAGCTTCAGTAATGCCAGCTCA
>JASANG010002148.1:0-42138 GCA_030248215.1 Enoplolaimus lenunculus
TGCTAGTTGTGTTCATGACGGATTGAACGCAATTATTTGTGCCTTGTTTATGATCCCGTCGTTGTTACTCTATGCATTATGGTATGTTTTTTGGTATCTTCCAGTACGTAATCGTTGCATTTTGGTATCTCTTAGCATATAGCATTTTCATGCAATTTTTCGTATGGGTACATAACATCCGTTAATGTGTAGCGTGTCGCTTTGAAGTTGTATTGTTTTTCTACCTTAATGTGGTGTTATTTTTCCATCCTGCAGCAAGGTCAGACACTTCTAGATTTAGCTCTTGACTACCCCTACTACTTGACTAGAGCGTTATGTATTTGCTTATGATTAGCACCCCTATCACACGAGACTTGACTATGCGCTCCTTTTTAGGGGATTTTCGTTTTCACCCCCATCACCGTTTTCTTCGGGGTCCGTTTACTTGACTAGAGATCTGACTATCCTTGCCCTGACTAGAAACAATGCCTATCTGCTGAATAGGACTAGTAAAGCTGCACCGCATCCGTAGTCCGATTACAAATTTAATCACCGTAGTTGCGAATAGAAACCACGCACATGTATATATATTGCACCGGATTAGTACAGCCGCACTGCATCCGTTAGTTCGACTAGAAATTTAAACTACCACAGTTTCGACTAGAGATAACGTGTAATTGTTAAATAGGACTAACGAAATCACACTAAGTACAGGCAGAGTTACTATCCGGGGGGGAGACTCAGCCGATAGGGCTCTGGCAGGTATGGTTGCGCTAGCAGGGAGAAGACAGTAACGAAACAACATACGGCGCAATACTGCATTGGGCTTGGCTCAACGGCGGGAGCAGCAAATCACACCGAACCGACTCCTAAGCCCTTGGAGGGACTCATATCCCACAATGCGCCGGAATTTAACTTTACATGTGCTGTGCAGATTTTGATTGAACATACACTTAATTGCACTCGCTTAGGTGGTGATAGTTAGCACCGCGTGGGTAGCGTCTAAGAGAGAAAGTGAAAGAAGGGGTGTGAACGAGCATTTGGATAATCGCAAGAAAGGGGATTGTGCAGCCCAAATGGCTAATTAGGAATAGGTACCTACGTCGGGGATGCTAGGGTACCGGGTAAGTTGTTATGCCGGGGCGGAGTCATTGTGCGAGTTTCTTGTAAGGATATGCGAAACCGGGGTTTGGATTATGCAAAATTTCGTTGGGGGGAGGCCCGTTATCCTTCCTCAGGCATGGCACTAAAGTCCCTAGGGATGACTGACGGGTAGATTGTCTGTTCCCGCTGTCCTGATGGGGCCTACCCCTGACGCTCGAGCCTGCTACATACATATCTCGCATAGCGGCGACAGCAGTTTTACGACTATTTATGATCGCAATTAATGTCCTTAAAACATTTGAGTTTTGCAAGATTGTTGTATCTAAGTCTCCGGGTTATCGACCCGTGTAAAATGTTGAGATTATTGAAATTTGAAAATGAATTGCGAACGTTTTGAATCTCGCGCAAGGGTGCGGTTGAAAGAAGGCGTTCCGAGAAAGGGGGGGTCGTGTTTGTGTTTCAAGCCAGTGCCACTCCAGAGGGGGGAAAATCCGTCAGGGAGAACCGAGCCATAGTCTTTACGTCAAGGATTTCGGGATGCCTTGGGGCGGATTTTACTAGCGGATGTGCGCATATTAAGAATTTTCCCGCAGCCGGGATGCTGAGCTCAGGACTGTGTGTGTATGGATCCCGGGACAAAAATGCCCAGGCACAAACTTCCTGAGACCCCGAAATGACTTGTGTCATTCGATAGAGCTCGTCGTGCTGAGCAAGAAAAATACCCTGACCATGGGTCAGGGACGCTCCGTCCGAAAGTTGTACCCTATTAAGACTTGAAATTTCGTGTATGGAGCCTTACGGTTCCGGGGGCAGGAAAACGCCAAAATGTGAATTGTTAGATACCTCGACGAGACCTATACCGTTCGATAGAGCTGATCGCGCTGAGCAATAAAAATACCCTGACCTTGCGTCTAGGATCTCTCCTTCGGGAGTTAGGGCCATTCAAAGTTTTGTGCATCCACGTGTATAATTTTACGGATCCCAGGGTGAAAAATGCCAAAATGCAAATTTCGGGATCCGTGGTTGAAACTCCCACCAATCGATAAAGCTCGTCGAGCTGAACAAGAAAAATACCCTGACTGGGGCTCGGAAGTCATTCGTTCAAGAGTTAGAGGCGTTCATAGTTTTTGAAATTTAGTGTGTATAAAATTTTACGGAACCGAGGTTGAAAAATGCAAAAATGCGAATTTTGGAATTGAGCATCGAGATTGGTATCAATCGACGCAGCTCCTTACGCTGAACAAGAAAAATACCCTGACTCGGGGTCTGCGACTCTTTGCTCGAAAGTTATAGGCCTTTTTCCGTTTTGGAAATTTAAACGTGTATAATTTTACGGATCCGAGGTCGGAAAATGCCAAAATACGCATTTCGGAATCCTTAGCTGGGACCCCTACCATTCGATAGAGCTTGTCGAGCTGAGCAATAAAACCACCCTGACTTAGGGTCTGCGATCAGTCGTTAGCGAGTTACAGGTCTCTCCGTTCCCCGGCATTTTGCGTGTGTGAATTTACGGATTGGAGGGGTGGAAAATGCAAAAATACGAATTCGGGAATTCGCATTCATAGTTCCTATATTTCGATAGAGCTCAAAGGGCTGAGTAATAAAACCACCCTGACCAGGGGTCTCCGGCTAACCGTTAAAGAGCTGTGAGCCCTAAAATCTCGGAATCCCTACGTACAATGTTTACGGATCTTAGGACAAAATTGCAGAGTCATGTTTTCTAGCATTTGGGGTCAGGAATGGTCTCATTCGGTTCGGTGCATTCCGGGGAGCAATAAAACCACCCTGACTGGTACCCGCGAACAGCTATTTCGGAAGTTATAACCATTACAATTTCTTAGGACCCCATATTTCGAGTGTCTCACTGGACCGAGTTTAAGATATTGTCAAGTTTTATCAGCTGCATGGGCTATTTTTAACGGCAGGATGAGCATCATAAGTTTTGATCAGTAGGTTCAAATATGGTTGTGGTGCATGAACTGTACTTTGGATGTTTTACTGCGCTAATTTGCTATAACCTTGTTCTTTTAATCAATGAGTTGGACGGTCCTTGTTTGGATGTTTGCTAATTGTATTTTGAACTTTGTCTTGGAACGATTCGAAATCTTTTACTAGGCACTCGGGTTAGGCACTTTGTAGGGCGGACATCTTAGAGCTCAAAGGAGGACCGGAAACCTGGCAAGCGCAGCAGTAATTTCAGAATATGTCTCTTTCCACCGGGTAACCAGACTTAAACTTACTCTCGGTGTACTAGGCCGCATTTATACGTTCAGCTTACAAGTTACCCTAATGTCTTGAGGACTGCATGTGACTGAGCTTATGCTCCGTGTAACGGTATGCTTGGGTAGGGGTGCGTTACGAGTGCCGAGATTGATTCGTATTAATGTGTTTCTTGTGGTTTACTTTCTCTGATTTTGATGTTTCATAGCTAATTGCGATTTGTTAATTGGGTTCCCTATACAACGCAGGTTCTGAAGAGCTGACAGCACCCTCCCTTCCATCATTTGCTTTGGTTAAGGATATGTCACACTCAAAAAGGAGAGTGACCTGGCGGTAAAAGTCATACATGCGTGCCGGTGGGTCTTGGAGGTTACCTAGCACTCAGGCCTGAGTACGGCGATGTCAAAACCTTAGCGTTTTCCCCGCCCTAATCATGGGGGACACCAATATTTCGGCGAGACCCCTTTCTGCGATGGACAGTCAATTTCACGCGTAAATTTAAACCGTCCAATCAGCGTGCACCGGTTGCGACGATTGAATTCTTTTCATTGGCTCTTTGCAGCCGATTTCCGTAACCAATTGCATCGCGTCTCGCCGCGTCCCTTTCTCGTTGTTTCATTGGCTCTTTTTAGCCGTTTTACCATAGCCAATAGTATTGTCTCCGGCCGCGTCTGTTCCTAGCTTTTCATTGGCCGAAAACTCAAACCAATCACCTGAGGCCTGAGAGGGGTATATAAGAGCAGTGCACGGGCTGCATTTTCAGTTCAGTTCAGTTTTCAAAGATTTTCAGTCGCGAGCTCGAGCCGCGGCAGCAAACCGGTTCTCTCCGGTGCACTGTATGGCGACACGGTGCACTTGGGAGAATTCGGGGCGCTGTATTAAAACCTCCCGGACGGTAGTACCAGAGAGGCGCTCAGAGCGCTACAAATTTTAGCAAAATTAGGGAGCTATAGGCCCAGTTAGGACTATGTAGTTTCACAAAGGGGGTGTGAGTAAAATTTCTCAAAATTCAAAGTTCCTTGTAGTTGGTGACAACACAGGACCTCAACCTAATTCGGTTTCAACTTTTGGAAGTCCGTATACCGTGCTAAAATCTAAAAAAGTCACCCAACTGGTGAAGGATAACCCGACTGGGGTCGAGCTGTGCAATTGTCAACCGCGACGGGAAGGCCACCGCAGCCTAGTGCTAAGCACTTAGGATATGTCAAACAAAAGAGCCAAGCCCCGGTCACGCTAGAAAAATTTGGTTTACCCCGTGACTTAAATGGTGCTTGCCGGGCCTTACTTAGGATAGTAGTAAGAATTTTCCCCAGGTTGACAATTGAACTGCTGGACGTGCAGCCCGTGTAGGATTCTCAAATTCCAGGAAATTCTAAACGAGACCTTGTTGCGCCTCAGACGCTATCGGAGACATGCTTAGCCAGTGCTTAGGACATAGGGATAGTCTTGGGACCACGAGTATAATCTCGAGGGACCCATGGTACGCATGTATGGCATTTCAGACCGCAACTTAAGTCACTGTCCTATCGAGCCCCTCATGCTACGTCCCTCGGAGGGAACTCCCGCCCATTCGCACTTGCTAATCAAGGGTGTCTTTTGGACTTGAGAATTCTTTGGCCCCCGTCGTTCAAACCCGTTGGGGCACGGTAGCTTTTAATCTCAGCAACTATGCCGACCTAAAACGCTCAGCTTTCTAAGGCCCGATAACCTAGCGGTAAGGTGGTTAGTCCACGTTCAGGTCGCCACAGGTACCTGTTTAAACTTGCTAATTTCTGAAACCTAGAGATTCATGAATTTCTGTACTTTTAGCAATTACGTTTAACTACTCAAACTTATTCTTGCTATCAGCGCACGGCGCAATTTAACTCAACTCAAGTCAACGTTCAACTTTCGATAACCTGAGACAAATCCTAATTAAGGTATAACCATGTTTCTCATCTCATACGTACTATGTGCTTCTACAATAAATCAAAACTTTACCTGGGTATGATTATTGCACCTAAGAGCGCTATTTTGAACATCCTGGCCTTGAGCCATGGCTTTTAAAATATCATGTGTGGATTTTCAAAGCATCAAGCTACTAGGTTAAAAGCCATAACTTTTGCTAGCCTTGGTCTGAATTAGGGGTGAGATCAATAAAACCTAGAGGCTTGGATCGATCCGCCTTTTCTTTATAAGGGTCGCTGACCGTATGCTTTAAAATTCTTCAGGATCGCCTTTGGATCACCCGTGATACCAGCCATCCTTAGAACAGCAACCAAAGACCACGCTCATCCAGAAACCCGTGCCTTGGAATTATTAAAAGAAATTCTAGCAGGCGACCCGTTTGATAAATCTCGGCCTTAATCCTGACTGCTACGGGTGCGAATTACTTCTCCGCTAAACGCGTATCGCCAAGGGCTTAGGCGTAAGACGATATCGGAATTTTGTGACTCTCAAAACCCGATATCACGCCAGGGGGACCATCATCCTCTGGACACGTAGGCTTATAAGGTAGATCCACGGCCAAGGACACCCGTGAGGGATACCACTCGGATTCGTCCGCAGAGGTACCCGTTGATCGCAGCCGTAACACTTGGGGGCCACGCCGTGAGCTAATTTGCTTTTGATTCATAACGCTCATTAATATTAGCTGCAATAAGTTTCACAAGCAATTAAATCTCTAAAGTGATTGCAGCTCCACCACTAACTGGACGCCTGTTACCATTTCTCAACAGTTTTGGTTTATTAATCTTATTTGTGCCTTATCTTGTCTATTTACGTTGGGGACCTCTCGCATAGCTTTAGGCAAAACTCCGAGAGGTCACATTTCGCTCACCTACTCGTTACGTACTTGAAGCTAAGTACCTTTATCAACTGGTGCTTAGTTTCCCTAGGTCTATAACAGTGTATTGAACTCGTACGTATATACAGTGTCCGAATCGCGAGTTCGTTGAGTGTCCTACGGATAGTCTAAACCTAAGATCAAATTTTGCAATTAATATCTTGGTGCAACGTATAAAATCTAGTTGCACGCATAAGGGATCCGCTAAGCAGTGATTGCACTTGGACGCCGCTTACTCGAATTGAGTACACGGTTATCAACTTAACTAGCTCGCGATTCCTGGAGTGAGAATTATTTACGTAAGGCGCTTAATTAAAAATTGTATTGAGAAAACACCACTCACACTATCTAGGAACCCAACCTTCGACGGAAGGGTCGCACAAGAACACTGACATAACCCGGAGAACAGTTGCGGTCGACTGCGGTTCTGCGGCTAACCCACATTACAATTGAGTCTAAGGTCACATATTACAGCGTGCACCCTTCGATTGGGTGTATCGACAACAGGCTAAAACCGCAGCATAAGCCCAGCAGTAAAAGTAACAGCACAAGCCAAATGCCCAGTTCTCGGACCTCCAATCAATTTTCCGGAGAGGGTGAATTTTCCTCGGGAATCCCCACCCGCGCAGCACCTAGTGCTCCCCCTCATAACGGAAATTTGGAAAACGTGTGTGTTAAACTCGACGATGTCGGGAAGTACTTTTCTAGACCTAATGTTTTGGATGCTGAAAATATACCAATTTTTACTGGTAAAAGTGACTCACGTTTTCCAAATTTCTTGGATTGGATTGAGTACTTCGAACAAGTGGCTCTGGCTAATCGATGGGATGATACTGCTAAGCGTAGCGTACTTATCACGCGCTTGGATCGTCCCACACATTTCTTTTTCAAATCTCTGGGATGTGATCAAATCGCTACCTGGGACGAGTTAGTAGAGGCATTATCCCAGCTACTTCTGACCGGGCGGGAATGTTCAGAGCAAATCGGAGTACTCAAGACAATGCAACAAAAGGATGAAGCGCCCATCCAGTATGTAATCAGACTGATTAATGCTTTAAAGAGTGTAAACGGACTGAATGAAAAGAGTCGAGAAAGCTTACTAATAGAATTTTTCTTAGACGGTTTACGACCGGAATACCACTCCCGGTTGTATAAAGACTACAGTTGCACCGGAGCATTAATTTCTGAAGCCAAGCGGGCCGGCCGGATGTTGGCCTGTGACCGTGAAAAAGCTAAGACTGATACTACCAAGTTCTTTTTCCAAAATAAAGAGAATGAAACCAACGAAAACAACCTAGATGATAAAACTGACACTGTACCCCTTGATGTTGTAGAACGGATAGTCCAAGCCTTGGGAAAGTCCAATAATGCTGAGGAAAACCCCCAGCAAGCAAAGAAACAAAGGGCTAGAACAGTAGCGGCCGTCACCGCTCAGATCGATAATGGGCCTCCTCGCCCTCAAACACAGCCAACTAAGAATGAATCTTCTTTACCACCTCAATTTAGCATGGCCGGGTACCCATGTTATTCTTGCGGAGAAATAGGACATTTTGCCCGCCAATGCCCCAATAATGGGCCCCTGGCGGTTAAAATGCAAGAACAACATCAGCCCGCAAACAATTACGGACAGCCCGCTAACCCAAACTGGGGACCAACCCATCCAAATAATTACACTGCAGCTAACAATTACCCGCCCCCACCTCAGAACTATGGGGGTAGGTATCGCAATCAATCTAACCAAATTGAGCCGGGGTATAATCACAACCCTGGCAACTGGCGTCGGGTTAATAATAACCCGCCGAACTATTATAGCAGTCGTCCAAATAACGGATATAACCCTCCGCAGGGTACTGGTTACCAATCCAATCGAAATTACGATCAATATAATCAGAACCGGTATTTTCAACGACATTATGGAGTTGGGCGGGGTCAGGCCAACCCCAACGGACTTCAAGGGAATGGACCTCCCCAAGGTCGGCCAGCCTTTCGTGAGGGAAACTCCCTATATATGAATAACAACCGGGGAAACCAGCATAACCAGTACCCTAGAAACGATCCCTACACGTATCGCCATAATTATCTAGGAAAATACGAAGCGAGTCACCCCGATACGCTTTCTTGGGATCCTGTTGACGCGTATAAGGCGGAAATAGCTGATGTACAAGCCGAACTGGCAGAGGCCAGGGAATACCCATGGAGGGTTATGTCCATCCGTCAGTACGATGCCCGGATAAAGTACAATCAATCTCATGACACTGCTAGCAGCGTAGGAGATGATTCTTACATAACCTTAGATGAATCTGAAAGCGACTCGCAAAGTCAAAAAACTAACGAATATGATGAGACTGATCAACACGATGAAATTGAGCTGAGCTCTCGTGAAGGCATACTACTCTCCCCGATTAATAGTGTCTCCGGCGCGGTCGTGCGCAAGGTACCGCCGGGAACATTTGCTGGCGGGGCGTCTGGTGTCGACACGGAAATTCACAAGAACGGGGTCGCCCATCCTATACAGATAGGCTTGCCACCCGCCAGTGCTGATAATATAACCGTTGGGGACGGGTCGCCCGTCCCTGGCACCACGGGATCGGCGCCCCCACACACACATAACCAACTGACGGAGGCAATGTTGGGAAAGGAGCAATCTACAGGTTGCCGCACCGTCAGTTCGGCCTCCATCGGAGCTTCTAGCCAGTCCTGTCCCGAACAGTTAGGGGAATTTTTCGAGCAGGAGGCAGTTAGCTCTGAGGCCACACCATCCCATAAATTAGCTGCAATGTCTTTCATTAACGGTGTGGTTCAAAACGGAAAAATTTCACCAGAATTTGAATTCGGAGACGACGAGTATTTGAATGAAGTTGAGTATTATTGTTATTATTTTGACGGCGCGGACGAGGAAAGGCAGGACGACCTAAATTATCTATATGATACTACTTTCTTTGAAATAGAGTCCAGTTTTCATCACGGGGAATTTGATTCTGAGGTGGCTAAGGAAGTCAACCCCCGGGAGGGAAAGTCTGACTCTAACGGCATTTCCCGGGCTCGAGTCAGGGGTGCCACCCACATAGTAAGCCGCACAAATTCTCTCTCCGGCAATGAAAGTCCTGCTATCCCGAGGGCGACCGAAAAATTTCTGTATAAGGCGAAGTTTAATTCTCTAGACGACTGTGGGCGCTCCGAGAATTCCGGACATTACTCCGAAATATCTAGCAGTCGCCGAGATGAGTTAACACCGGTAGAGCCGTATAATTTTGTTTTCTATGATGATGATTTTGAATTGGCTGTACTAGAGAACGCTGGACGTAGGAAACGTGCCGAGTTAGTAAGAGTCAGCCGGGTTGACCCAGGGAATCAAGAGGCAGCATACCCTCAGTCGGTAGGGGTGGAAAACTCCTCATTGGTCATGGGCAACTCTAATTTTGGTAATGAATATAATCAAGTCGCTTTCTCTAATTCCCCACGGGCATCAAGTCCCAAAGAGTCAAGTTCGGTCATGAATACCGATAATAGGTGTATGGCTCAAATCAAATTTTTCAAGGTCCGCAAGATGCCATCACGAAACTATGCAAAGGTCTTAAATAGGACCATTAAAGCAAACAGACCTAGTTGCCCCACCTATCAGGATTCGTGCGCTCCTCGAGGAGTCGAATCAAGTTGTGTAGCCCAACCTGGCCCTGGTTCTCAAGATTCAATAACGCTGCATGACGACCCAAACTTACCGAATAAACATCTTGTACTGAGTGATCATGTTTTGAAGTTGTTTGAATTAAAGCCTATGAAAATACATCGAACCCGTCGAATTGCACGATCCGAGTCATCTCGAGATGCAGCACTCGATATGTGCTCGGATTCCCTGAATGAATCCATGGACACCCAATCGGAATCGGAATCTAACGGAAATACTGAAATAATTGCTTTGGAATGTCACCCGAACTCAGGATATTCAGCAGACACGAGTATGGATACTGACCTAACTATCGAGAAATTAGATGGATTGCCCCCGCGACGTGCGCCAGAGTACGGACGTCGCCTACCTATGTTGTCGGCCATAGAGACGGAAGGGCCTTGGCAACACCCTGATGCATACTGTAACTTTGATAATGAGGAAGACTTTCCTGCACCAGTTCGTAAGATTACCTTGCTTAAGGAGTTAACCAATAATTTCGCACCCGTACCCTCTCGAGAGTCCCTTGACAAATCGGACCTTGACTGTAAATTAAAGTCGGTCCCTTCTGTCGAAAACTTATTCCCTCACTTGAATGTATGGAGGAACAGTGTAAATACGGACACTGAGGGCAAAATTATAACCAATCGTAAAAAGTCCGTCAGACGGATGATAACTTATCCCGCAGAAGAGGTCTCTCAACCTCTTAATTACCGATCTGGAGCCGTTAATATGTTACGTCTTCCCACACAAAATCCAGAAGGGGGTAGCTCTGATTATAATGATTTCTATGAAGACAGTTGTAGCATTAATCGAGGTCTGTATGGAAACCCACCAAATGAGCCTCGTTCACGTAACAAGGGCTCTTGCAAGGAATTGGCTGCGCAACTCTTGGAAACTCGTCGGCGTACTAAGGCCGACACCCCGGCTGAGATTAGAGACTTAACATCAGACACCCCGTCCACTTTTACTGAAGGCAAAGTGTCCGTAGTGACTATAAGTGAGGCTGAACTGAAAGATCGTGCAAGACGCAGCGTCGAAAACCGCCCCATAAAATACATAGACGTCAGCGAACCTAGCTGGTTACATTTAGAAATAGCTGTGTTACCTGACCATGAAATGCATCAGATTCGACCCAGACACGGCGTATTACAATATGATTTTACTCACAACGACGCTATGTATGTATACTGGTACCAAGGGACTCGACGCCTGCGGAACCCTAAAATTTCTCCTGAGCCCAGACGCTGCGGCTCGGACGTGCTATTCGCCTTAAATCGTAAGGAGGCCGAGCTAATTTTTGAGCATGAAACTCGAGCTGCTGTAAAGGATGCACGAGCCTCGACTAGCAGCGTACTTGGGTGGAACCAATCATACTGGTTGGCACGGGCTCAGGAACGACATATGAAACCCGACTTGCGTGAACCTCTGTTTGACCCATTGACCACCACCTGCCATTTATTCTGGCCTTATTTTAACCCATCTCTGGTAGGCACCCTGTACGCGTGCTCCTATTCTTTGGATATCAATGGGGTAGAGGGTTTATATACCAAATCCAACATGTACGTTGAAACCTCCATAGCTCCACACCTGAACATAGACTCCCCTGAGTGCCCACGGGTCACCTTCTTCCGTGAGACTGTGGAGACCACATGCCTCGCTCTATACCCATATACCTGCCAGGTTTCCCAGCAGTCCCAGATGAATCACATTACCCATCTGGGTATATGGGATCTCATATTCGCCAATACCACCTCTCCCTCTATGGAACTAAGGGGACCACACAAATGGAGACTTCATGGAATCTCTGAGGACCCGAACTCCACAGCAGGGATACACATGCACTATGCAGGCAAGGTGACCGCTAAACGAGAACCCCCCTCTCACCATTATCTGAGTAGCTTTGAGCATGAGACTTTGTACGATGGAGAGAATCCCGCTGCAGTCAGGGAGGCCCCACAATGGGGCTAATATTTAAATTGCTGTTAGAACTTCGCATTGGGAGTGCTATCGAACATATCACAGATGTTCCAATCAGATCCGTACCGGACACCCAAACTTTCATTACTGTTATGTTCGTCCCTAGTAACTACAATGCCGTAGACGTAAATTGGTTGGCCATGCAATTGTTTCCCCACATAGCTCGTCTGAACAGTAGCGATCTTCCCTACACTACGGAATCCCTTAAGCTACAGGCCTCCGAGGGTCTAGCTCTGAACGCCGACCATTCTGAAGGTCACGAGAGAACCCAGGAGCGCTTCTTGGATTACAGTCTAAGGGCTAACCTTTACGCCAAAGAATTCAATATTCACTTAACAGCTCTAAAAAAGTTTACTCAGAGGTTAATGGAGACTAGAGCCATAGCTAAGCTAACGTGTAGCACTCACTCTAACAGTGACACCTGGGGTCAAGCCGCCAAAATAATAGAGCACATCACTCCCGTTGAATTTGTAAAATCGGGACCAATACTCGACCCCACCGCTTTGGCACCTGCCATCGCCACTCTAGATGCATGCACTTGGGCTTTCCTTGGACACCGCATGCAGGACTGGTACAAAGTGCACTTGAGCAAGGTATTACATGAACATGAAGGGTTAGAGATTGGGCAGAGTTTCGACGAGTTAACTGCCCGCTGGACATTCAATAATAAACAAGCCTCTATCAGCACCGTTGAAGGTGTATGGCACCCAAAACAGGGATACAAAAATAAATTCATGAAACTTTCACCAGAAGGTAAATTAACCGCTGGGGCTGATAAATTCTCTAGTAAGCAGCTTAACCCCTTGGCCATGTTCCATGACTTACTCCTGGGGCACGAAGGACTGCTGTGTTTTAAGAATTGGATAGGGGAACATTATACTACCGATCGCCACCGCTTTTCCCCCGAGAAGGAGTATCAAAAGTTAATGCAACAGGCATTAAGAGCTAGCTTAGATGGGTTAATACACCCTGAGGTTATGCAGACCGTCAATGCGTCCACTCAGCTGAATGACGTTGAATTTGCCGTAATACGTTTTTGGATAATCATGAATAAGCTAAGGACCAACCCTACTCGGTGTATTAAGTCTGCTGAACCGACTGATATTCAGAAACTAATCCAGACCCTAAGACTGATCACCCCTTTTAAATTAACGGGTGGAGGTCTGCAGCTTAACCATGAGTACGTTCAGGAATTGAACTGGCATACTACCGTTGCGAACTATGTAATGGCCGGATATAGCTTAGATCAATTTTGGCGCCTGATACACGTTTCCCGATTACATTCCAGTAATAATAATGAATCACCAGCAGGATGCGTCCATTCCATAGGGCCTGGTACGTTTGTAGACAGTAAACTACTTAAGCTTACCACCTTATATACTGTCATGACTCCCCCAGGGAACATAGTTGCCAATCACTCAATCAAGCCGAAGGGACTCACCTGGGCTCAATACCAGTTAGCTGTGGATTTATTATGGCATGGATTCATAGGAGCTCGAGCATGTCTGACAATTCAGGAAGGTCCCTCGTATAGTGGCGGGCCCACCTACCTAGTGTCCTATAAGCCTTGCTGGATGGGCAAGCAACCCAGCACGTTGGCCGAGGAAAGCTTGTGGAGGGCAGTGTATATAATAGCTCCGGACACCTTACCTCCAGGTAATTCCAAAGTCCCTGCAATGGACTTACGTTATCACGATAAGTTACCTCTCAGTTGGGGTAGGGAATTGGAGCGCCCCTTAACTACCCCTAAGCCTAGCGAGTACGTTGAACCTTCAACCGCATACGAGGCATATGCTAGGGCCACCCAATGGGGATTGTACAAGAGCGAAATTTATGGTTACTACGATGACTGTGCGCCCCATCAACCCTGCCCACGAACTGCATCCTACAAATTTAAGGCTCAATACTTACCGCCACCTTTTAAAGAGAGTCAGGGTTGCGACAATTGGAAAAATTTGCATCCTGACCATTTGGAAACTGAAGGAACTAAGCGTGTAAAACTTAAGGGACCCAATCCTGAATCCCCGCTTTTGGCTAATAAATTACGGGTAGCAGCTCTCCTAAGTCTTACACTGTTGACCCTCTTCCTGCCCGTCGGCTGTACCAACCCTATGGGACCACAGCATAAATACAATCCGTTTAGCAAACAAATCTCTCACCTGGGTACAGCAATCAACCGACAGTTTGGGACCGCTGTTGAACCTCAGGGACTCGTCATGCTAACTAGGCGAAAACTATACTTACCTGTAAGCATACACGTCACCCTGCCCCAGTGGGATGGTCACTGGACTGACTCCTATTGCCCGCCTGCGGACGAAGCTGGTCGATGTAGGGGTGACTGTTGCACGACCGCAGCATGCCAGCCCATACCTGCACTACCGACCATCACCTATAGGCTTAAGCGGAGACTAAAAGAAACTTATGCAGGAGTACTAGATGTTGAGTATTACCAAGAACTAATGAGTACCTTTTGCAGTAATAACGCGGAATTCTGTCACCAGCGTCCTCGACGCAAACGATTTGTAGGAGCTCTAATCGGCATGCTAGCCGCTTCAGGGATAGGGGCCCTTGGTATGAATTGGTGGGATCGTCACCATATGGCCCAATTGACCGACAAAATGGAGGCCGTACAGGCTGCCATGAAACATGTAGTTAACATGTCCGTCGAGCATGACAAAGCAATCAAGCAACTCACCATAGCTAATCAGAAAACGTACACTTTCATGCATCACGCCATGCGTGAGGTGGCGGTGCTCATTGAAAGTGGGCGCTGTAGCACCCACAAATTTTTGAGCTACTTACACCAGTCACTGTTCGGGCACTTATATTCCGAGAATGTCCAACGCACTGTCCAGTCCAACAAACCCAGGACCCCCCCCCCCACATCACGCCCAATACCCTAAACACGGAAACACTACTAAATCTCCTGAAACGAGCTCAGATTGATGAGCAATACTTGATATTTCGCGAGCCCAATCTGTTGTACCAGTTTGGCCGAATATACCCCGTGCATGTTGATCTAGACAACCTGAAGTTCGGTATGATCCTTGAAATACCGACCCCTCAGCTCACCGATCTAAAACCGTACTTTGAGGTCTATAATGTAGGCTGGCTACAGCCGGAGGATGGACTACACGTCAAAGCCCCTTTGCCTCGATACATAGTGAAGCACTCAGAGGATACCTATGAGGCCCTTAATCCATCCGCTTGTAATTGGCGCCCAGGTATGGCCCTCTGTGATGAGTATGCTTTTACCGCCGGACCTAAGTTATCATGCATAGAGTGGATACTAAGAGGCCCCCAAACACCTAACTCAGTTAGGGAAGTGTGCAACACCGCCACGCCACAAGAAGAGATAACGAGAGCGTCCACCCAGAGAAGAGGAACCAAGAAAGAACGCACAAAGGGAGGAAGCCACCACAACCCAAGAAGGCAGGTTCCCACACAGCGAAACACGCACGGGAAAAAACAGCACTCATCCATCATCCCACCTGCCCTACTTATCCACACAACCACTTTACCTACTACCTCCCCGCCCGACCTCCTCAGGCACCCCGGATCCACACCCAACCAACCAGAAAAAAATACCAATCAAACAACAGTCCAACATACGCAACGGTCCAACCCAAACCAACGAAGAAGGTGTTACCGACACACCCAAAACACCAAGATGCAGGCGGTAATGGGGAAAAACTAACCACAAGGAACACGAATAAACCACAAAACAAAAACATATCGAAATAGAGGACCCATTCTATACTCAATTTTACCCTCCCTCGATTAGAGATGCACCCCTTCAATGGCACACCTTAGAGGAGGCTCAAACTATCAACACGCAGGTTTAAAGGCGCAAGCCCAAGAAACCAGAAGCAGCCCGCAACAGGGAAAAGGACACCCACGACAACGCAAGACCTCGCGGTCGCAAGCGAGCGTGGGTCCTAACGGGCAACAAACGTCCCGACCACCACACCAAGCCTCGGATAGGGCGACACGCTCGTTGTGCCCAACCCAAAGAGGGGACGCACCGAAAAGAGAGCGAGCCGAAGCAACCAAAAAAACACCGACGGCGACGACGGAAACGCCCGCCCCGAAGAGAACCGCGCCCGGCACCCAACCCCCCAGACATCGCGGCGAGAACAAGGGAATTACAGGCGCTAGCCGAAGAAACCATGAAGTCAGCCTCGCTAATTCATTGGGTAAAAAGTTTTCACACCCACGACAATCACGATACCCCCCTTCCTTTTTCCTCAAAATCAGAACCTTTTTTGTCCCTACCTTTTTGCCAAAAAAAAGTCCCCAACCAACACCCCAGACCCCAGGGATGTTGGCGAACTCCCCCTTTTCTTTCCCCACCCAATTAAATAGAGCACACTACACCGTTATAGAAGTAGAGCTTAGCCAAACCAACCATAATAAAACCACCACCGCAACAACGAAACCTCTCCCCCCCATTAGAAAACCACCCCTCCCACCCACCACCCAGTATCATTCTCCGCCCAACAGAAAAAGGAAGTCATACTATCAGCCCCTAATTACTCGAAAAGGTCTATCACACCCAACGCCTTTCCCCTTCCCTTCTCCCCCCTGCCCCCCGCCCCGCCACCGGCACCAACGCCCCTCTCCCCCCAGGTGAATGTCCCTCTTAGGAAATTCGCTCCCCTCCACCCCTGGTGGTGCAGGCTAAGATTCAGGGCAAAATGCCCGTTAAAGCCGAGAACAGGTAGACATCTCCTTAATTACTCAGGATGCATGTAGGAGCTGTCGAGATTTGGTATTGGATACGACCCAAGAGAAACCTAAGATCCTAACCGCCTCCAATAATGCCATGAGTATATTGGGCACTTGCAAGGCGCAAATTCGTATAGGGCCAGTCACCACGCATTTCGTATTTTTAGTTGCCTCCGAAGCCCCTTACGATTGCATATTAGGTACTGATTTTCTATCTGGCATGGGTAATTTGGCCATAAACTTTAACACCAAGCACGTTGACCTCACTTGTCCAGATACTGGCACAATATGTCCTATACCTTTGATCTCAGGAGCAGAGTACGAGCCAACATGTATCGCCGTAGCCGCTGTTCGAGACATAATCATACCACCCCGCTCAGAAACTTTTTTCAACGGGTTCATCGAGAGACGCGACCCCAAGGTAGAACCTGTTATTTTCGAACCCAACCCTAACATATTGAACCCTATTATGGGACGATCCGTTGTACTTAAAGGACGCCAATGTATCCCCATAGTTGCCGTGAATACCACCAAGGAGCCGATCCGCATACCTGCCGGAACCGCTGTAGGGCATGTTGAAACCATACAGGATCAGAATATAGAGTTCCTTACTACGCCTAACAAGCAAATGGTCACATACAACCCACCACAGTCTACCGAAACTGTGAAACCGGTAGCTTTGACTACCACTGACATGGTTATGCCTGATTTTAAGGAACGGCAAACCAAAGTACTGGGGAGCGTTAAGTTCGAGGGGTCAGTGCTGAACTCAGGACAGCTAGAGCAATTGAAGAGTGTCCTCGCTAAAAACGCTGATGTCTTCAGCATACATGATTTCGATTTAGGTAGATGCCCCCACTACAAACATCATATAGACACGCATGATGCCAAACCAATAAAATCTGTGCCCTATCGCATGCCACACAGCCAGCGTGAGAAACTGCGCGGAGAGCTCGATGATATGCTCAATCACGGTTTAATCCGGCCCTCAAACTCTCCCTGGGGAGCCCCAATAGTATATGTGGAGAAGCATGATAAAACCCTACGACTGTGCACTGACTTTCGCAAGCTGAACGCTGTGGCTGACTCAGATATCTTCCCATTACCTCGCATAGATGACATCCTGGGTAGTTTGAAAAACACCAAGTTTATGTCTAGCATTGATCTATCTAAGGGGTTTTGGCAAATAGAGTTAGATGAGGCTTCTAAAGAGCGCACTGCTTTCGTAACTGTACATGGCCAATTTGAATACAATGTGTTGCCTTTCGGACTGAACTCTTCCCCAGGAGCTTTTCAGAGGTGCATGGCTATGCTAATGCAAGGATTGGAATGGCAAAAAGTCCTCATTTACATAGACGACCTGCTGGTTTTCTCATAACTTTTTATGTATTATTGCGTAAAAACGATGCGCTGGGTGGAATTGCGTTACTTTTTGCATTTGGTATTTTGGCTAATCGACGAAACTGAATGATTCTAGTCTGAAGGTTGCGGATAAATTTAGTCAAAGAAAGCTCAAGCATTGTTGACCGTGCCATATAATTCACTGCTGGAAGAAATGTTTAACTTAATGAGTCGTCCACCTTGTTAATCGAAGCTGCAACTAGCGTGTAGGCACAATTTTATGTGGTCTACGTATTATATTAAACTTTAGCAAAATGTTTGTTGTTAAAATGTTCTACACATCATCGTAACAGGCCCGTGGCCAGATCAACAATTTATTCATGTGGAACATACAAGGGCTTTCGTTGACTGACAGGCAAGGTTAAAAATTTTCAAGGGGGACCAAAATTTTTACAGGTAGGCGGCTGAGCCTCCCTGGCCGACTCTTGGCTACTGGGCCGCATCGCAATCTTCCTACTTGCGGTAGGATACTATCTGAGTTAGAAACCGTTGCCCACAAAACATTGGAAACTTAGATTTAGATATATGTATGCATAATAACTTTGATTCTACTGTACATATTGAACGGACACTGTGTTATCGAAAATAATTTTCTAAAAACGGGCAAAGCGTTACTTGGTTTTGGTATTATTGAAAATTGTTTTTTTAAAAACGGGTAAAGCATCACAAGGTATTGGTATTATCGAAAATTATTTTTTAATACGGATAAAGCATCACTAGGTTTTGATGTTATCAAAAATTATTTTTTAAAAACGGGTAAAGCAGCCCTAGGTTTTGGTATTATCAATAATTATTTTTTTAAAACGGGTACAGCATCACAAGGTTTTGTTATTATCAAAAATTATTTTTTAAAACGGGTAACGCATCATAGGATTTAGTATTATCAAATTTTTTTAAAACGAGTAAAGCATAAGCATCACTGCACACAAAAACATTTTCTGATATTTGAGAAATATTTTCTTAAATTCAAGACAATTATGCACCATCCGCAATAAGGCGAGTGCACCGTGTGGTAATGAACGCGTTCAATTCCCATATAGGAAATTATGCTTTTTGATTTCTAAAAGTAAAAAGGAAATTGAAAAAGGAAACATTATACTTTAAGTTCAAATCCTATAACAGTCTTAAAGACTAAAACACAATTTCCATATACGTTAAATTTCACAAATCAATTTCCCTTTTGGCTGAAGTTTCAAAATCAGCAGATGGGAATTGACAGAATTTGTTGTTTTGAATTTTAATTTTGATACATTTTGAACACATAAAATTTTACATGGTAGTGGGAAGTTGAAATTTAATGTGTAGACGAATATACAATCCCTAAAATTTTTAATACGACCCCTATCGTTGAATTGTGGAAAATTTTTAAAATTTAACATTTCTCTGACAATATGATAAATTCTAATGTTTACATTTAACGTAAAAGTTGCTTTGTAATACCGACATGCGTTGATGTAAGTTCAATATAGGTATGAGGTATAAAGTTCAATTTGTACTGCGACAGGACATGCATTGAGGTAGGTTCAATGCAGGTATGAGGGTATGAGGTGTAATGTTCAATTTATTAAAGATATTTTATAATGGAAGTTTACGTTAATATTTCAAGACTTCGGCTTATGGCAGACAAGGCTTCAACAAAATATTTCTATGTGATGACAAAACTTGCGAAAACCTAACTTGTTTTGCCACCGAGAAATGTGAAATTGTTTTGCCCCCCCCCCGAGAAATCTGAGCGGCCCATGGACCTGTTACTCCCACGGCCGTGCAAAGATGAGTGGAGGACTAGATATTGGTTTTACGCTTAGGCATAGGCTTACTTTCCAGTCCGTGCAAAGAAGACTGGACGACTAGATATCGGCTTTGCGTTTAGAGGCTTAGGAATATGCTTAACTACGGTTACCGTCCAACTTTACACACTGACCTTACGCCCTAGCATCCGCTAGACTAAGGCTAAGACATGCGCTTCTCATTAGTTATGCTTTAGGCCTAGATATTTCAGCACGATAGGGTTGTTAGGGTCTATAGATAAACCAATCAACCCCATGAACACACCGCTAAAATTACACATTTTTCACGACGTGTGAAATATTACAGATTTGTGATGTAGGTCTTAACCTTTAAAAAGGTCACCGGATGTACAGATGGTTTGTGACGTATAGATATTGTGACAGTAGAGGGAAATTGAATTCGTTTCTTAAGTCTGAAATATACGACATTTATGTCTTGAAAATTTAAGAAAATAAGAGTTTTGAAATTTCAAGACAATCTATTTTGGTGTAGGTTTTGGTACTGTCCGAAATTATTTTTAAAAACAATAAAGCATCACTAGGTTTTGGTATTACCAAAACTTTTTTGAAAACGGGTAGAGCATCACCAGGTTTTGGTATTATTAATAATTATTTTTTAAAAAAGGGTACAGCTTCACAGGGTTTTGTTATTATCGAAAATTATTTTTTAAAAACGGGTAAAGCATCAGTAGGTTTTGGTATTTTACTAAAAATTATTTTTTAAAAACGGGTAAAGCATTACAAGGTTTTGGTATTATCGAAAAATATTTTTTAAAAACGAGTAAAGCATAACTAGGTGGTAGTATTAGCAAAAATTAGTTTTTTAAAGCCAGGTAAAGCATCACTAGGTGTTCGTATTATCGAAAATTATTTTTTAAAAACGGGTACAACATCATAAGGTTTTGTTTTATCGAAAATTATTTTTTAAAAACGGGAAAACCATTACTAGGTTTTGGTGTTACCAAAAATTATTTTTCAAAAAAGTGTCAAGCATCACTAGGTTTTCGTATTATCGAAAATTATTTTTTGAAAACAGGTAAAGCATCACTAGGTTTTGTTATCAAAAATTATTTTAAAAACCGGGTAAAACTCACTAGGTTTTGTTATTATCGAAAAATTATTTTTCGTAAAACCCGTAATGCATCACTAGGTCTTGGTATTATTAAAAATTACTTTTTAAAACCGGGTAAAGCATCACTAGGTTCGGTATTATCGAAAATTATTTCTTAAAACGGGTAAAGCATCACTTGGTTTTGTTATTATCAAAAATTATTTTAAAACCGGGTAAAGCATCACTAGAGCTTGGTATTATCGAAAATTATTTTTTAAAAACGGGTAAAGTATCACTAGGTTTTGGTTTTATCAATAATTATTTTTTAAAAACGGGTACGGCATCACTTTATGCTGACTTTGAAAGTTTTTGTATTAATTATATCAATTCATAGTTTTGGTAAATTTTTATTTGATTAACTGTGAAAATGTCAGTGTTGGAAAGCTGTTACGCAGTGTTCATATGATGTTTATGGTTTGGCGTGTGGTACATTTACAAATGTAAATCAGCTTGAGTTCTATAAAGTTTCATGGTTAACAATGTGAGCACACCTCACTGAACTATTTTAAACAAATATGATTAATGTTTTAGAATCTATTTGCGAAGTTCCAGCTCTTGAAAACGGATTTAGCAACAGTTCGAAATATATTTTACGTGGTGAAACGGTCCAATTTTCTTGTGTGTCCAATTACAGCTTAATTGGAGACGAACGAGTTACGTGCTCGGACAGTGGTTTGTTAGATGGCACTTTGCCGACATGCAAAGGTAAAACTGAGTTTATTATGTAATAATGCTCTAATATAAGTACGCACAATTCGATTGTATATCGTGTTTTATTCAGTTATTAAGCAATAATGGCTGGGTGTCCGAATCTCTACTTAAGTACGACTTAGTCCTTAAGTTCTAACTAAGCAATTATTGCTTAACTATTTTGCCGTTTTAAAAAGCGTACTGAAGTGACCCGAATAAGACGGGGTAATAAGAGGGAGGGGAACTCGTTTTTGAGTCCCAATCAATAGGAGTCCGTATCACTAAAAAGAGTCCGTATGGAGATAGAGTTCCTAAACCCTAATTAGAGTCCATAAATGCCAATTATCCTAATTTTAAACGGACTACTCATGTTTTTAGGCAGGCAAAACATGTAAAAGTTGTAGCACGGCTTTGCGTTCTTCCGAGATTTGAACGCACGCTGCTGCAATGCGTCAAGTGTGCGGTACTAGCCGAACGAGGTGAGGCGAGTGCGTGCACAAGACAATCGCTTTCTTGCTGTGCAAGTGAATAAAGAACGAGTGCACACACAAGTGTGGAACGAGTGCGATAGCACGAGTTCTGCACGAGTGCGCTGCACGAGTTCTTGAGTCACGTGCACAGCACGACAGCGATGTCTGAGTGCACCGCACCTTTGTGTCAAGCTTAGCAGCGCGCGTTTGTATATCGAAAGGACAATAAGCCGTGCTACAACTGACTTGTACCACGGTCCCAGAACGACCAATCTTTGGTTTCTTGAATAAACTGACTAACTAGCATGGCCCCACACCAGAGGGGACAGTGTTGTCCAGATTTCCTGGAAAATTTTCGTCACATCTAAAAAATTTAACACATACTTGCAAGAACAAAGAACTCCCTACACGCCACTTCTAAATGGCTTTATAAGCACCACTCCCTTGCATACCGAGCCTGCGGATCAGGTCAAGATTTCCATCTTTCAATTAAGTTAAAACATTAATTGTTACCTTAAAGGGGAATATCGCTTGATGCTACACGAGAAAATTTAGTATTTTTGAGAGTTTTTTATAGCGATCTGTGCCAACATGTATGCTCATTCTCATTTCCTTCCTGCAAGAAAATTAAATTTCAGCTTGGTCCCATTGCGCAGCATGACTCTTTGAGTGCTATAAATCAGCAGAGGTTAAGACGTTGAGTTTATAACCTTAGGGAAAACATTACTGGATGAATTAGGGAGATTTTACTTCATCAAACCTGGCTACGGGCCTGATCTAGCATATTAAAGCCTTTGTTTATGCCGGTACCGTTTTACAGTATACATTTTTGTTAAGACAGCTAAAGTAGCTGCTGGCTCAGCTTCGATGCCGATGTTTTTGACGAAATACTGATGCAGTCGTAACTTCTTTGAAGCATATAAATTTTTCTGTTTCCAAGTTTTACATAATAAAACCAAATCCTAAAACTGAGCCTAACTCTCAACAGAATCTTACTGTCTCAGCAAAAACGTAGGCTTCAAAATTGTTGGGTTTGTCAGAAGCATGCGAATATCTACCCAGTAAGCCAAAGGGTGTGCCTAAACCAAAATTCAAGCAGAGGTTTAAGCGTAGCCTAAACATAAATCTAACTATAAAAATTAGCCTTTTTCTTAAGTTTAACAGTTTCCCTGGCTCAGTATAGTGGGTACATTTGTGTAATAATAATGAGCTGTTTTTTGATATACTCAAACGCCCAGTTTTTATTATGATTCTTGTAATGTTTTACGTGCTCAATTGCCTATAACGTTAAAAAGCTTTTATAGACATAAAGGTAGACCTAATGTATCTCATACGCTATAATGCGAGTATAAATGTTCATAGTAGCACAAATTTGCGGAAACTTTACGTTTTCGATAACAGCGGAGCGGTATATCCAAAATTGTCGAACAATATGCGAACGAAATTTAAATTTTGGAGAAAAAAGTCAAGGTTTGGCAGGAAAGTACACGTTTGGGCCGCGAAATTTGATTTTTGGGCCAAATGTAAACCTTGGTGAGAAATTAACATTCGGTAGATATTACAAATTTGGAAACAAAACTTAGAAATTAAATAAAAATTCACACTTAGGTGGAAATTTAAATACTGGCGGGGAAATTTAATTTTGGCGAGAGAATTCAAATTTTGGCTGGAACTTCAAATTTTCTCTATACAGTAATAAAAACAGTTCATAATCTGTGCACCTAATTACTATGGGATGTTGTGTGAGCGAAGCGCACACGTTACAGCACTGAGTGACATAAATTGCTAGAGTCAGTGATAAATCTACAGTATGCAGATGATTTGTAATATTTCTCATGACACAAACAAACACGTTTAACGCTGGTATTTTATTGCAGCTAATTTATCAAGCCCTTTCTAATTTGGTAGTTACTAATAGCGTGTAACCGGTACGGTAATAAATTGAACTAGCATATATCCCAAAATTAGCTTTGGGTCTGCAATCTTAATTTAGCATATACTGAAGCGCAAAGTAATGCTTAAGTAACGGTTTAGAAACCAATTCAGTATTATATGCGAACTTTCTAATTCTAGCTGATTGTATCGTTTATCCTGTTGCTTTCGGTTTCCCGAATACTACAATTAACGTGTTTGCCGGCGAAATCATTGAATTTTCTTGTCTTCCTGGATACTTCTTGGTTGGTGATAACAAAACAACTTGTCGAGAAGATGGATCCTTCACTCAACGAATGCCGATTTGTTTTAGTAAACCAACTATCGGCATCTATTTTGTAAACGTTTGAAATTGTGCTGTCTGCTAACGCTTTGTATCATTAACTACTCAATAATCGGTGACGCCTTTGCTCAAAGTTTATTTTATGTGTAAAGCTACTCAGTTGATCTTTGGTCATTGCCGGAGTAGACAGTAGTGGGGACTCCCATACTTCAGGGTCGAGCCCGCTAACTCGAGAGCTAAGCGAGCGAGAAGCCAGACGCATTTAAAATCTTCGACGGATTTTGTTTCAACCGGTTAGGGTGGGAGCCCCGTTAGGGTGGAGGCCACTAAATGGGTATGTGGTGGCTGCTACGGGCCTGTACTTTGGTTTGCACTTTCCGAATGCAAAATTTTTTCACTCACATGCGCTGTATTTACTAAGTTCGTTGAAACAATTTATTTTCCTAAATGATTTATAGGATGCACTTCAGGAACACATCTGTGTATACGGTAAATTCCGATGACCAGAATAATCAACTCGGAAAGCAAATTAGTCATTTTTATTTATTTCTGATTTACTAACAGAGTTCGGTGTTTTAATGCAACTTCTACAATATGTGTTCATCAGGTAACTTTTGAAGGGTAGTGTAATAGACGCTGAGGCTTTTGTGCCGGCTATTTAAGCCAAAAAGCTTCAGCATCCCGAATATATGTTGAATGTTTTGGCTACAGGTCTTCAGGGTGTTGGCTACCAGGGTGCAATCGGAATTTCTGTTTCGACATTTTTTGACTCTTTTTCATCATTAAATTTTGGTGGGTGGAAATTATTTACTAAAAATGACGATAAAAATTAAATAGATTTCATTTGTATAATATATAAACCTTGACAATCGTCGAAAAAACCATCGACGGTAAGGTTACGATTCCGTGGATTATGAAAATCTAAAGAAAAAGTAAATCCCTCATGCGGGGTTCACGTTACCGATTGTGCGCTTGGGACCTGTTTTGTCACCTACCCATAGCAGGAGGTAGGAACAACCTACATATAAATAGGTTGTTAGCTAGCTACTACCCATATGGGTACCTTACGTTTGTAGCTATGGGTAACTAGTCTTCGGTTTGTTACCCATATGGGTACCTTGCGATTTTTTCAACAATATTTATAGCTTGCGCAATCTTTTAGATTTTTTCGAAAGATATATTGTAAAAAAGGCTAAACCAAACTTGTCAAACAAAACTCACTGTACTTTAGCCGCATTAAAGTGCAAGCTTGAAAGTGCACTATGCTGGCATCTATATGGGCTACGAGCAGACAACTTGTCTCTACCCATATAGGTAGGTCAGTATTCCAAAAACCTAGCTATGTGCATCATTATATTTTCCGTTGGTATCCATATGGGTAACAAAAAAGTTAGTGTGTACCGCATGGGCATAGTGACAAAACAGGTACCAAGCGCACAATTGGTAACGTGAACCCCGCATCACTCCAACAAGGGTTATTGTACCAATAATATTGCAAAAAAAATCAAAATGAATTAGTCCATCATCTTGTCGTCCATCATGTTGTCGCCCATCATGTCGCAAATCATGTCGCCTTCTGGTTCCGGTTCCGGTAAGTTGTAATTCCGGTTGTATTCTGTTGGCTACTGAAGCTGTTTCAGTGTATTGGCAACTGAAGCTTTTTGGTTTCAGTATCCCGGACACTAAACCGTTTGCATTCAGTGTTCCGGCTAATGAAGTCAGATTCCAAAAATTTAAATTGTGCAAACTGCCCTAAATTTTCAAAAAGAGTTTATCAAAACTGCATAATTTGTTCAAAATCCAAAAATTCCCTACCGGAGTTGTTAAAAACCTTGGGGTGAAACCAACCGTTGTGGTGAAACCAGTACTTGGGATGAAGCACTCGTGGGGGTGGAACCAACCGTTGGGGTGAAACGAAACTTTGGGGTGAAACCAACCGTTGGTGTAAAACCAACCGTTAGGGTAAAACCATTCGTTGGGGTAAAACCAACCATTGTGGTGAAACCAACCGATGGGGTGAAATCAACCCTTGGAATGAAACCAACCGTGCGGATGAAACCAACCATTGGGGTGAAACAAACCGTTAAGTAAAACCAACCGATGGTGTAAGACCAACCGTTGGGGTTAAACCATCCGTTGGGGTTCAACCAACCGTTTGGATAAAACCAATCGCTTGGGTGAAACCAATCTTTGGGTGCTACCGACCGTTGGGGTGAAACCAACCATTGAGGTGAAACCAACCGTTGGGGTGATACGAACCGTGCGGGTGAAACCAACCGTTGGGTTGAAACTAACCGTTGGTGGGAAACCAACCGTTGGGGTGAAACTAACCGTTGGTGGGAAACCAACCGTTCGAGTAAAACCAACCGTTGGGGTGAAATCAACGGTTGGGCTGAAACCAACCGTTGGGGTGAAACCAGTTGTTGGGATGAACCACTCGTTGGGGTGAAACCAACCGTTGCGGTGAAACCAACCGTTGGGGTGTAGCCAACCGTTGGAGTGAAACGAACTGTTGGGATAAAACCAACCGTTGCGATGAAATCAACCGCTAGTGCGAAACCTACCGTTGCGGTGAAATCAACAGTTGGGGTGAAACCAACCGTTGGGGTGCAACCAACCGTTGGTGTGAAACTAACCGTGCGGGTGAAACCAATCGTTTGGGTGAAACCAACCATGGGGGTGAAACCAACCGTTGGGCTGAAACCAACAGATGGGGTGAAACCAGTAGTTGGGATGAACCACTCGTGGGGTGGATGCAACCATTGTGGCGAAATCAACCGCTGTTGTGAAACCAACCGTTAGGTAAAACCAACCGTTGGGGTAAAACCAATCGTTTGGGTGGAACTAACCATTGTGGCGAAATCAACCGCTGTTGTGAAACCAACCGTTAGGTAAACCCAACCGTTGGGGTAAAACTAACCGTTGGGGTGCAACCAACCGTTGGCGTGAAACCAACCATGGAGGTGAAACCAATCGTTTGCGTGAATCCAATCGTTGGGGTGAAACCAACTGTTGGGCTGAAACCAACCATTTGGGGTGAAACCAGCCGTTGGGATGAACAACTAGTTGTGGTTGAAAACCAACCGTTGGCGTGAAACCAACCATGGAGGTGAAACCAATCGTTTGCGTGAATCCAATCGTTGGGGTGAAACCAACTGTTGGGCTGAAACCAACCATTTGGGGTGAAACCAGCCGTTGGGATGAACAACTAGTTGTGGTTGAACCAACCGTTGCGGTGAAATCAACCGTTGGGGTGAAACAAACTGTTGGGGGAAAACCAACCGTTGGGGTGAAACGAACTGTTGGGGGAAAACCAACCGTTGGGGTGAAACCAACCGTTGGGCTGAAACCAACCGTTCGGGTGAAACCAATCGTTGGGGTGCAACCAACCGTTGGGGCGAAACCAACCATGGAGGTGAAACCAGTCGTTGGGGTGAAACCAATCGTTGGGATGAAACCAACCGTTGGCCTGAAACCAACCGTTTGGGGTGAAGCCAGCCGTTGGGATGAAGCACTTGTTGGGGTGGAACCAACTGTTGGGGAAAAACCAACGGTTGGGGTGAAACCAATCGTTTGGGTGAAACCAATCGTCGGGGTGCAATCAACCGTTAGGGTGAAACCAACCGTTTGGGGCGACAGCAGCCGTTGGGATGAACCACTCGTTGTGGTGGAACCAACCGTTGCGGTGAAATCAACCGTTGGGGTGAAACAAACTGTTGGGGAAAAACCAACTTTTGGAGTGAAACGAACTGTTGGGGAAAAACCAACCGTTGGGGTGAAACCAACCGTTAAAGTGAAGCCAACAGTTGGGTGAAACCAACCGTTGGGGTGAAACCAACCGTTGGGCTGAAACCAACAGATGGGGTGAAACCAGTAGTTGGGATGAACCACTCGTGAGGGTGGAACTAACCATTGTGGCGAAATCAACCGCTGTTGTGAAACCAACCGTTAGGTAAAACCAACCGTTGGGGTAAAACCAATCGTTTGGGTGAAACCAATCGTTGGGGTGAAACCAACCGTTGGGGTGAAACCAACCGCTGGGCTAAAACCAACAAATGGGGTGAAACCAGTAGTTGGAATGAACCACTCGTGAGGGTGGAACTAACCATTGTGGCGAAATCACCCGCTGTTGTGAAACCAACCGTTAGGTAAACCCAACCGTTGGGGTAAAACTAACCGTTGGGGTAAAACCAATCGTTTGGGTGAAACCAATCGTTGGGGTGAAACCAACCGTTGGCGTGAAACCAACCATGGAGGTGAAACCAATCGTTTGCGTGAATCCAATCGTTTGGGTGAAACCAACCATTTGGGGTGAAACCAGCCGTTGAGATGAACAACTAGTTGTGGTTCAACCAACCGTTGCGGTGAAATCAACCGTTGGGGTGAAACAAACCGTTGGGGTGAAACCAACCGTTGGGCTGAAACCAACCGTTCGGGTGAAACCAATCGTTGGGGCGAAACCAACCATGGAGGTGAAACCAGTCGTTGGGGTGAAACCAATCGTTGGGATGAAACCAACCGTTGGCCTGAAACCAACCATTTGGGGTGAAGCCAGCCGTTGGGATGAAGCACTTGTTGGGGTGGAACCAACTGTTGGGGAAAAACCAACGGTTGGGGTGAAACATAACGGTTAGAGTGAATCCAAGAGTTGGGGTGAAACCAACCGTTGGGGTGAAACCAACCGTTGGGCTGAAACCAACAGATGGGGTGAAACCAGTAGTTATGATGAACCACTCGTGGGAGTAGAAGCAACCATTGTGGTGAAATCAACCGCTGTTGTGAAACCAACCGTTAGATAAAACCAACCGTTGGGGTAAAACCAACCGTTGGGGTGAAACTATTCGTTGGGGTAAAACCAACCGTTGGGATGAAACCAATCGTTTGGGTGAAACCAATCGTTGGGGTGCAACCAACCGTTGCGGTGAAATCAACCGTTGGGGTGACACAAACTGTTGGGGAAAAACCAACTTTTGGGGTGAAACGAACTGTTGGGGAAAAACCAACCGTTGGGGTGAAACCAACCGTTAAAGTGAAGCCAACAGTTGGGTGAAACCAACCGTTGGGGTGAAACCAACCGTTGGGCTGAAACCAACAGATGGGGTGAAACCAGTAGTTGGGATGAACCACTGGTGGGGGTGGAAGCAACCATTGTGGCGAAATTAACCGCTGTTGTGAAACCAACCGTTAGGTAAAACCAACCGTTGGGGTAAAACCAATCGTTTGGGTGAAACCAATCGTTGGGGTGAAACCAACCGTTGGGGTGAAACCAACCGCTGGGCTGAAACCAACAGATGGGGTGAAACCAGTAGTTGGAATGAACCACTCGTGAGGGTGGAACTAACCATTGTGGCGAAATCAACCGCTATTGTGAAACCAACCGTTAGGTAAACCCAACCGTTGGGGTAAAACTAACCGTTGGGGTGGAACCAACCGTTGGCGTGAAACCAACCATGGAGGTGAAACCAATCGTTTGCGTGAATCCAATCGTTGGGGTGAAACCAACTGTTGGGCTGAAACCAACCATTTGGGGTGAAACCAGCCGTTGGGATGAACAACTAGTTGTGGTTGAACCAACCGTTGCGGTGAAATCAACCGTTGGGGTGAAACAAACTGTTGGGGGAAAACCAACCGTTGGGGTGAAACGAACTGTTGGGGGAAAACCAACCGTTGGGGTGAAACCAACCGTTGGGCTGAAACCAACCGTTCGGGTGAAACCAATCGTTGGGGTGCAACCAACCGTTGGGGCGAAAGAAAAAAAAAAAACCAACCATGGAGGTGAAACCAGTCGTTGGGGTGAAACCAATCGTTGGGATGAAACCAACCGTTGGCCTGAAACCAACCGTTTGGGGTGAAGCCAGCCGTTGGGATGAAGCACTTGTTGGGGTGGAACCAACTGTTGGGGAAAAACCAACGGTTGGGGTGAAACATAACGGTTAGAGTGAATCCAAGAGTTGGGGTGAAACCAACCGTTGGGGTGAAACCAACCGTTGGGCTGAAACCAACAGATGGGGTGAAACCAGTAGTTATGATGAACCACTCGTGGGAGTAGAAGCAACCATTGTGGTGAAATCAACCGCTGTTGTGAAACCAACCGTTAGGTAAAACCAACCGTTGGGGTAAAACCAACCGTTGGGGTGAAACTATTCGTTGGGGTAAAACCAACCGTTGGGATGAAACCAATCGTTTGGGTGAAACCAATCGTTGGGGTGCAACCAACCGTTGGGGTGAAACCAACCATGGAGGTGAAACCAATCGTTTGGGTGAAACCAACCGTTTGGGGTGAAACCAGCCTTTGGGATGAAACCAACATATGGGGTGAAACCAGTAGTTGGGATGAACCACTCGTGGGGGTGGAAGCAACCATTGTGGCGAAGTCAACCGCTGTTGTGAAACCAACCGTTAGGTAAAACCAACCGTTGGGATAAAACCAATCCTTTGGGTGAAACCAAACGTTTGGGGTGAAACCAGCCTTTGGGATGAAGCACTTGTTGGGGTGGAACCAACTGTTGGAGGAAAACCAACGGTTGGGGTGAAACATAATGGTTAGAGTGAATCCAACAGTTGGGGTGAAACCAACCGTTAGGGTGAAACCAACGGTTGGGCTGAAACCAACAGACGGGGTGAAACCAGTAGTTATGATGAACCACTCGTGGGAGTAGAAGCAACCATTGTGGTGAAATCAACCTCTGTTGTGAAACCAACCGTTAGGTAAAACCAACCGTTGGGGTAAAACCAACCGTTGGGGTGAAACTATCCGTTGGGGTAAAACCAACCGTTGTGATGAAACCAATCGTTTGGGTGAAACCAATCGTTGGGGTGCAACCAACCGTTGGGGTGAAACCAACCATGGAGGTGAAACCAATCGTTTGGGTGAAACCAACCGTTTGGGGTGAAACCAGCCTTTGGGATGAAACCAACAGATGGGGTGAAACCAGTAGTTGGGATGAACCACTCGTGGGGGTGGAAGCAACCATTGTGGCGAAGTCAACCGCTGTTGTGAAACCAACCGTTAGGTAAAACCAACCGTTGGGGTAAAACCAATCCTTTGGGTGAAACCAATCGATGGAGTGAAACCACCCGTGGGGGTGAAACCAGCCGTTGGGCTGAAACCAACAGATGGGGTGAAACCAGTAGTTGGAATGAACCACTCGTGAGGTTGGAACCAACCATTGTGGCGAAATCAACCGCTGTTGTGAAACCAACCGTTAGGTAAAACCAACCGTTGTCGTAAAACCAACCGTTGGGGTAAAACTAACCGTTGGGGTGCAACCAACCATTGGCGTGAAACCAACCATGGAGGTGAAACCAATCGTTTGCGTGAAACCAACCATTGTGGTGAAATCAACCGCTGTTGTGAAACCAACCGTTAGGTAAAACCAACCGTTGGGGTGAAACTATCCGTTGGGGTAAAACCAATCGTTGGGATGAAACCAATCGTTTGGGTGAAACCAATCGTTGGGGTGCAACCAACCGTTGGGGTGCAACCAACCGTTGGGGTGAAACCAACCATGGAGGTGAAACCAATCGTTTGGGTGAAACCAACCGTTTGGGGTGAAATCAGCCTTTGGGATGAAACCAACAGATGGGGCGAAACCAGTAGTTGGGATGAACCACTCGTGGGGGTGGAAGCAACCATTGTGGCGAAGTCAACCGCTGTTGTGAAACCAACCGTTAGGTAAAACCAACCGTTGGGGTAAAACCAATCCTTTGGGTGAAACCAACCGTTTGGGGTGAAACCAGCCTTTGGGATGAAACCAACAGATGGGGTGAAACCAGTAGTTGGGATGAACCCCTCGTGGGGGTGGAAGCAACCATTGTGACGAAATCAACCGCTGTTGTGAAACCAACCGTTTGGTAAAACCAACCGTTGGGGTAAAACCAATCGTTTGGGTGAAACCAACCGTTGGGCTGAAACCAACCGTTCGGGTGAAATCAATCGTTGGGGTGCAACCAATCGTTGGGGTGCAGCCAACCGTTGGGGCGAAACCAACCATGGAGGTGAAACCAATCGTTGGGGTGAAACCAATCGTTGGGATGAAACCAACCGTTGGGCTGAAACCAACAGTTTGGGGTGAAGCCAGCCGTTGGGATGAAGCACTCGTTGGGGTGGAACCAACTGTTGGGGGAAAACCAACCGTTGGGGTGAAACATAACGGTTAGAGTGAATCCAACAGTTGGGGTGAAACCAACCGTTGGGGTGAAACCAACCGTTGGGCTGAAACCAACAGATGGGGTGAAACCAGTAGTTATGATGAACCACTCGTGGGAGTAGAAGCAACCATTGTGGTGAAATCAACCGCTGTTGTGAAACCAACCGTTAGGTGAAACCAACCGTTGGTATAAGTCAGAAAGTTATGGGACGCCGCCTACCCTCGGCAACTTTCTGCTTATGCGAGATAAGTTAGATCGAACACGGCGAATCCTGCTAAGCCCGTGACTGGGGTAGGTCTACCAGGTGGTCACGACATATAGAGAGTTACGAGGATCCGACAAATACGCAACACCTCTCAGCTCAACGTTTGCCAAGCCACACATGGACTTGGGAATTAGCGACTTCGCCCAGCCCCATGACCGCTTTGCTAAAGCTAGGAATTTCAGCCAAACGCCCTAAGCCTAAGCGTCCTAGCAAGCTACCAATTCCCAAAATCGCACACCCAGCCTGACAGCGTTGCTCCGCGAAACGCTGCATTGGACCTGACTAGAATAATCCATATCGCCTGCATAGGCGACGCCGAAATATATGCTTAGCGAAACCGTGCGAGCAGGATAACAATCTGCGAGCACTTTTGGGATAAAACTGCAAAATTAAAATTAACTGCTCAGAATCCACAAATCTTGCTATATCTTAAACTACACACTCAATTAGGATAAAACTTCAAACCCTGAATCCGATTCCATACATGTAACGCAAAATTTAGGCCGGCTCACGAATTCATTTCACATTGTTAGGCTAAAACATATATGTACTAATTCAAGACTCACTCCGTTCAATACCGGCGCACATGGAGTCTGCGGGTCCGGGTAAAACTGCTTACTAATTCACAAACCTGCAGATGACTAAAACCACTCGAGTAAGAGAGATACGAAAAATGCGGGTCGACCCATGAGAAACTTACGCGTAGTAGACTAAGATACTCAGACCCAAAACAGGAAAGCGAGAGCTTAGGCCTAAGACAGAGAGCAAGATGATGATGCGCATCGGATTGAAAGAACTAAGACGGAAAATACTTAAGGTGCGAAAGCATCGCAGGGTAAACTAAGCTGGGTCCCCACCATGCGGGTGGATCACCTAGGCCTATGCGGGGTGAAAACAATAAACAGTAACGCCTGAGTATAGCAGCTCACTATACTCTCCGAAATTTATTAGTACGAAAACAAATACTTAACTCACAAGAAAAATAATTATAGCCAACAAATTTCATATACCTTTAACATTGACCCTGTGATTTACCTGATCATCCGCTAGGTTTTTAGCTTGCAATGCATCCAGTTCCGATTGAATGTCCGGTGTCGGCTGACCAACGGTCCACCGATAACCGGAGGTTGACGGCTTAAACGCCTCAGCTTGAGGGTTTAGCGGAGATAACTGTTTTGAGGTGTCCGAATCCATAATTTACTTTAATTAAACTAATCGGCACTAATTTTAGGTGGCTAACGACAGCACTGAAACTTATGCAAGTAATAGTTAGACCAAGCTTTAACTTGCAATAGGGCTAGCTTTTCCAGAGCGCACACTAACTTATACAAAGCCAAGATGTAACTCCAAGTTAGGATAAAATGCAATCTTACCACAATTTCTGGTATTTCATGCGACGGGCACGGGAGTGGCCGAGCATGCGGATTGTCCCGAGTCACGCCCTGCCAGAAAGGAGACTCAGCCGCTGTCCAATTGCACCAGTCAAGGCCCGTAGTCCATGACCAACCTACCCGGAGCTGCGGGAGGTGTGCTTGCTTAAATCTATACGCCATACTGATTTCCGAAGTTATAGAGCGTGGATCTCACTACAATTCTACTTATTTTCACTAATGCAAACCGAAAACACAAGAAAACTCACAAATTAACCACTTATTCGAAAAACAACAACTATGATAATCTCAAACTCAGCGGCTGAGATCAAGACAGGCAAGAAAATCTAACGCCGGCTATTTTGCATAACCGGTTATAAAACAAGAAAACCTGAAACAAAAATATTTCCACCAATAGAATTCAAACTCAAATCGCATAACCGAATACTAAACAACAACTCAATACAAAACTCTCCTGCCATCATTACGCGCACCAAGCCAAAAACATAGCTAAACATTTTTAAATCACAAAAATACATCTAACCGTCATATACGCTTTCCAAGCCCAGAATACGTCAAATTAGATAGAATTTGAGGGTTTTAGACCCGTTTTATAAAATTCAGCAGGTTTCGAACCCTATTACTAAGTTTTACGATGATTGAAACTGAATTGAGCCAAATTCAGACAATTATTGAATTTCACAAAATTCAAAGATTTTGTAAGTTAGATTTTTGACCCGAAAACAGTTGTACTAGACTTGAAATGAGTCAATACCGACTATTCACGATTGTTTTCAAACTTTTCAAGCTATGGGAGCACCCACAGCTCACCCGGAACGGATTTACAAAGTCTGTGCATTTCTACGAGTTATATCGATTTCCAGACCTGTGCACATGAGCATACAGCAGCCCTCCAGAGCTCCGAAACTTCAAGGGCTGCCCATTACGGCTCAGAATCTTCCGAATCAAAGCTCCGCTAGCTGGCGTGAGCTTGCACGGGATCCTCTCGCTCCAGATATTATCGTTAACATTTTCCGTGCAGCCCGAAAGCTCACACATTCCCTCAAAAATGTGATCCCAGCTATTATCCACCTAAATTCTGCTAGAATTTAGAGGCGCTGGGTGCAGTGACATCTGTACATCCCCCTTTCTTTAGGCCCGATGTCCCCATCGGGAGTTGCGGGAAGCAACTACAAACAAGTCAAAAGATCGAGGGAATTCACAGATGTAACGGCACACAGCGACTCACTGGAGAGCGCCACACACCCACGTTAGCGACGAACACAAGCCAGTGCCCGTCTACACAGATCTATATAGACATACAAAGATTCATGCACAATTGACTATTGACCGCCCACAAGCTGTAAACACTCCCAATATTAGGAATTAAAATTACCAGTCAAATTCCGAGTTACTTTTTGAATTTGAAAAGATTTATCACCAAAATTTAAACCTATGTGAAATTCCAATTATTACAAGGTGAATTACCGTTGCTACAGAATTCGAACATATAATACACTACAGTACACATAATACACCAAAATAACCAATCAATTATTTTACCAGTAACATTATACAAGTAAAATGACACAAGTAATTTGCATTCGTATACCAGTACGTAAAAAAACAATTCGCCACAAGTTGATACACTAGTCACTAGTGGAAGACTCTTTCACACAATAATGTCCTAGCCGTAATGTAAAAAAAAGTCATCTCGTAACTTATTAAATTCCGCCGTCATCATATACCTTGTAATCACCTTACGCTACTGTATCACACTTCATTTTCATTCAATTCACCAGCAATTTCCAATTAACACAACCAGCATCCATATATTAATTGTCCAAGGCCGTTGCGTTCGTCGTTGTCATATCATCTAGCTGGATTATGAACACGCCATTTCCATCATTCCATATTACGTATCACAACGAGTTTTTGAGTCAATTATCATGATGAATTGTTAACATATAATATTACATTCGATATTGTCTTTATTCACATATTATGAAATGTCTCATAACACCATCGAATCGATTATACAAGATATTATTATGTATTTGGTTATTATCAAGTAAAGCTCTATTTGATATAATAATACCACGTCGTTTATGGTTGAGATACCGATATTGCGAATCTTATTTTCAATGACCAGATTACGATATAAAAATGTTTGTAGTAAAAATAGACAAGTCACCATTAATAAGAGCACTAGTTTGAGCAGTAATAAACAAATAATGCTAGTAGCCACTAGTATTATGACGAGTGAAATAGACTAGTTGAAATCAGCCAGTTACATTATTAAAGCCATAAAGGAATGGCCATATATAAAAAACAACAATGTCATGGATTATGATTATTATTATCACTATTATTGCATAAGATTGTCACGGTTAACTAAAATCGTCACTATTGATAAATTTATCTCGAATTACGATTGTTCGCAATTGCTATTGCCGGAACGGATCATCAACACCGATGTCTGCCGGTGGATATCGTATTCGCATGTCCGGCGTCCACTGCTGCTCCGCCTCCCAATTGAGTCCCTCCGTATACGGATGTGCTTGTGAGAAGATATGTCGAATCGTTCGTGGCCATAACTCGCCATTATCGCCAGCGTACAAATGCCACAGAATCGCCTCCGGAGGTTGAATTGCGTCATTCGGCGAAACCACGTCGATATCGTCGTGCACCTCATCACGTAGAATTGATGTTATTTGGTGGCACATCGTTTGGTACATACGCATGAAATGTCTATTCATTGCCACCATGTTCGCTGTGGAAGCTACCACCTGCTGGTCCAGCTGCACCAATAGTCGTTTCGCCATTCTTACGTGTTGGTTAGCTTCCGACGCACGTCGACAAGCTTCCATCACCACTGCCACTCGCTTGTACTTCTCCCTTATTCGTTCGTACTCGTGCGTTCCTATCTCTCGATCCAAATATTCCAACATCCGCTGCAGTTCCGCAATTCGAGTCCTCCCTGTGAATGATGGCTTCTTTCGCTGACCGTCCTTGTAGAACTGACAATCTTCCAACACCTGTTCCGTTTTCTTTCGTATTCTATCCGGTGCAGTCAGAAACACGAGCTCCGGTTCTGCCCTACGTTATACTAAACTACTTGTCGCCAAGTCCTTCCCCAATGTCAATCTCAATACGTGCGACAGCCGTCGTAGCATGATCATGTATTGCGTTTGCGCCCCTTCGAATTGAAAGTCCTCGCGGCAACGTTCGAACAAGTCCAACGCAATATATTCCGCCTCGCGAATTACCGATACCAGCGTAATTTCGCCACCTTCCGCCTGCTGTCGGAGGAATTGCGACATCCGTTTCTCCATCATGTTAATATATCGTTTGAATGCTATCGCAACCGGTTCTTCATGGAGTGGCTGATCTTGCATACGCGTGAAAAAGCGGCACAAAGCCATGTGCCGTATCGGTTGCTGGTGCGGGCGCATTGGCGGTTGCATACGTCTGAACGTGTCCATTTTATCACGCGCGACTGCCTCAGCTCGCTGTTGCATGTCCTGCAAACGTCGTTGGGCCCAGTAACGTCGTTCGGCATCGTTGATCTCGCCAGCATTTCGTCCCATACGGCCCCAATGATCGTACATTCGTTCTTGTGCTGGTTCCACTTGCACAGCTGGCGATGGTAAACGTGGCTCCTCTGGTGGTTGAGGACGCTGCCGCTCATCAACGAATCGATCCGCTTGTTGTTGCACAGCAGCTAGCTGGGGCAACTGTTCTTCTACGACGTGTGGTGGCGACGGCGATGGCATAGGCGTCGCACCCTGTCTCGATCGATCGTGCCGTGGATCTTGTCTTTGCGGCAACGGTTCGGCTGCTAACGGAAGCGATTTGATCATCGGCGCCTGGTGAATATGCATTTGTGATGGTGAGCGCGGGTCACCAGGTTGCAGCGGTTCTGGAGTTGCTGATCGCCCACGTCCTCTGCCTGCTGAACGGCCTCTGGATTGTACTTCCGGTCGCTTTGGTGGAGCATAATGCGGTTCCTGCTGCAATCGCGGCACACGATCCAGTGGACTTTCAGCTTGCGCTCTACTTCGTCGTTCGTCGCTTTCTCGTCGCACCCGTTCTTCGTGTCGCTCCAATCGCCATGCTTTTTCACGCTCTCGTTCCTCACGATATCTCGATTGCGTCGTAGTTGCCTCTGCTGAGGTCGCTCGCGTGTCGTCACGTTGCTGTGTCGGCGGTTTCGGTGTTGTTGATGGAATCTCTTCCGACACTGCTAATGTTGGAGCTTCTGCTGAAGTCGCCGCTGTTGCCACTGTTTTCACTACTGGTGCTTGCCACGCTACTCGCAACACCGGAGTATCGACTTGCTCACCCTCTTCGATGACGATTTGCGTCATTTGGTGTTCTGGCTCTTGTTCTCTCATTTCTGTGACCATAGTTCGTAAAGCAGATGTAGCCACAGCTGCTTGCACCGACGTTGTCTCGCTCGATGTTGACGACGGTTCCTCGCTAGTGGATGGTGTCTTTTCTGCCAGATACGTCGTTTTCGCTACCATCCACTGCTCCCATATCGCGTTTGCAAACGGCTTTTGTTCCTGCATCGCCAGCTTGACTCCGACTTCTAGGAGACCAGCATCCACGCGTGAGGGTAAGTGACGCAAATATTCTTCCACCGTCGGCACACCTGGTATCGCAAACCGTTCCAATTCCACTACTGGTCGTTTCGTCTCCATGTCTCTACGCAATCGCTTCTCCACTGCTGTGAGAGCTTCTTCTCGGTCCATCGCCGATGCCGATGTTACTGACTCGATTGCCATTTGCGCCGTTTCCGATTGCGTGTCTACAACTGCTGGTGCTACTGGCTCGGTTACTGTTTGCGCCGCTTCCGGTTGCTTCTCCTCGACTGTGGATGTTGCTTGCTCCTGTCCCGCTGGACTCTCTTCCCTTGCTGACGGTGCAGCTACTGCTTCTTGTTCGACTGCTGCCTTTACTTGCGATCTAGTTCGTCTTTGCTCACGCTGCTGCGACTGCACTGGCGTCTTCCTTCGCGGTGGTGTTTTCTTCGTCACACGACGAGCTCGTGGTTGCGATTTCGCTCGCTGCTGCAGTTGTGGCTGCTGCCTCTCAATTTCGTCACTCGCTTCCATTTCCGAAGTCGATGGTATCAATTTTGATCGTGTTGGCACATCCGGATGCATACGTCGTGGTGGTGACCGTGGTACCACTTGTCTTTCCCGTTCTTCGCGTGCCAACTGCTGTTGCCGCTCTTCCTTCTCTTGTCGTTCTGCCAACTCTCTTGCTGTCAATAGCATGAAACGTGTGCAACCTGCGAATGGTGGTGATAAATTAGGTTCGCGCACCGCATGCATAATCGCCGGGTATCCTTGGTACGGCCAAATGACACGTAAATCGGGTAACCACTCGATATAGTCTGTAAATTGCCGTATTGTTTGCCGGAAATGCGTTGTTGTGCTTACGTTATACCATACCCGGACTCCAGGTAGCATCACATCGACTGTTTCACGCATTGACCTATCATCCTCCTTTTCATAATCGATTGTGCTTAATTGTCTAAAGCCGGTTCGAACCGGACCAGTTGGCAGCTGCAAAGGTCTATTATGAAGATCGTGCGCATCCTCCATTTTCAAATTTGGTGGAATTGGAGGTACTTCATTAATGGGTTCGTATAATTGAAAACCATAAACTTGATAGTAAATGTTTTGATTTCGCTCGGAACGATATGGTGATACCCATTCAAATTGTCCTTGTTCTCGAACATTTGCTACTTTAGGCGCCAAAGTATCGGAGAAGTTGTAATATAAAGGCATTGGCGCCGTTGGGTCTGCTACTGCTGGCGTATCACCGGTATGAAAGTCACACCCAGTGTCCAACATTACAAGGTCCCACTGCTGTGCACCGATGATCTGGTGTTTGCCACTGTTGTACATGCGTGAAACAGTACGGACGTCCGCATCCATTTGAACATAATAAATGTGCCATGGATGCGCACGAAGCTACGTGGCATTTTTCGTTGCGTGCCGGTGGCATCAAATGCGTCCTATCCATATATCGCATTGGACGTGTGAACACCGTCTCGTCATAAGTCAATGGATCCAGAATACGTAACGTATTCAATGCACGCTGCGTCGCTAAATCCGGTGCTCGTACTTGATCATGAATTACTTGCAACGATGGTTGGACTGGGACCTGGCATGGTTCACGTGCAACCCGCCAGATGTTAGGGTCAGGTTTCCGATGGACGTGTTCAATGAATCGACTACGACCGCGCACATTCCATAATGCTACTTGTGCGCTCGTTACGCCCATCTCCGCTGATACGTCCGATTCTGCCGCAAACGGTGACGTCTCGAATTTGCCCGTCATCTGATCTGCTAGCATTCGCGTCAATTTGCACTCTTCCGCTCGCGCAGCTGCTCGAGTGACTGTTCGCGTGACATTTGCCGCCGCCAAATGTACTTCCCGATTGTTTTGCAACGTTTCATAGACATGAACCGTTTCGTCACCCACACGTAATGTTGGTCGCAACGGTGCCACATCATAAAACGTCAACGGTTGTTTTGTTACTGTTATTGCTTCTCTGACCTGTGGCTGTTCTTCCTCAGGTTCCCGCTTCAGCACTTGCGGCGATTGCGGCTGCTCCCGCTGTAGCTCTGCCTGACGTTGTTGTTGGGCTTCTTGTTGTTGACGCATCTGCTGCTGCTGCACCTGATGTTGAACGACCAAATGCTGTTCTTGCATCTGTTGATTCTGATATTCGTGTAGTTGACGAAATTGTTGCTGCTGCAACTGATGTAGTTGTTGTTGTAATTCGTGAATTTGTTGATCGTCCGCTGGCGTCGTTTCCAGTTGTAATCTTGCCAATAACCGCGATTGTCTGCCAATAGAGTCCTCTACATTGACTGCTGGTTGATCGATGCCTGGCTGTTTCGCCAACAACTGCTGCTGTATTGCCGGTGCCTGGTATTCCGACGCTGTACTCGCTGGGCGCGTCCCCCTCAACACCATCTCTGCCACCTGTTCGACAATTTGATCGATATGCGAACGACCTGATTCTTCCTCCGGTAACATCTCCGAATAGCCTGCTGTTGTTAATTGATCTTGCTGGATTTGTTTTGCTGCTGCATACGCAGGTATCGGCTCGACTACAGGTCTTCCTCGGCCTACGCCCACAATTCTTGGGACAGATGGTGTTGGTGAGGACGACTCAACCGCTGGTGGTCGTGCAATTGCTTCGATTTGCGACGCTGTCGGGCCAAGTGTTAGCGAACTTTGTGCTGCTTCTTCGACATCGTACATAGTCGTACCGTGACGTCGCCATCCTTTTGATGCCATGATGTATATAGCATCGGCTTCCGCAAATGCTAGTAACCAGCGCTCTGCCACTGTGAGGTAATCGGCACCTGCGTGATCAACAGCTGTTGCCCGCATATACTCCTTGTCTGTTGGTGTCAACGTTGCTGGCCAGACAAAAATTCTCGGAAAATCGTCATTAATACCAATGTTCATTGCTTTTGCTTCTTTGCTTAGATCGTAAAATTCGTGTAGGAATTTTTCTTCTCGCAGCCATTTATCATACAAATATACTACTTCTAACATTGTCTTTGCATGATATTTACGTAACTTTGTTTGGACCAGTTGCAATAAATGTTTCTCCGTTACAACTACCATATTCGTTGCTTGTTGTAGTACGAGTAAAATAATAATGTCAATCAAGTTCACATCGAGTGTCATATATTCTACAAGTTGCACTGCCGTTATTGTTGTAAACGATTGGTCTTTTCGGGGGCCCTCCATTACAATGACGTCATCACCGTATAGTTGCAATAATGTCGATCCTGTTGGTCGGATATTGGGTCGCGGCCATCCGAAAACGCATTTATGAGCGTCCTTTAAACCCAACGGGATTTGAGCCCAAGACAGAGCTGCTGCAATGTCTCTACATTCCAGCCAGTCCGATGGTGGTGACGCCAGTTTAAAGTCTTTGCCCCTAATCGCCTGATGTTGGATTATAGCACTTATATCGTCATTCTTTGACCAGCACAATTTGTAGATGTTGTGATCTTCTAAAAATTCCACCACAGCTGTGGGGATTTCGCCTTGCGTTGCGACCAAATCGATGATGACACATAACTTTTCCCATGATTGGATCTGGATGTATCGAAGCTCTCGATCACATGCGCCGTCC
>JASANG010002171.1:0-42082 GCA_030248215.1 Enoplolaimus lenunculus
CTAGCGGTTGCAGAGGGGGCACGAGGATTACACGCCTACCTCCAAAACATTTTGTGCTAAAATGATAAGGTCTCTACCCTACAATCATCCATCTCAGAACATTGGTGCAAAAATTGCATACAGTAAAAATTGCATTTCATAACTTGTTCCAGCCCGCCCCTCCCGTCAGAAATTTGTAGGTTCGCCGCTGCTTCGGCTTAGGCTTATGTTGTGTTTAGGTTAGGGTTAGACATAGAGGGCCCGCCCTTACAGTAAACATATGTCGATTGGATGTGTTTAAGTTTTTTGCAGTGTATAAATTGCCAATCAGCAAGCTGATTACTTATGAAGTATAAACAAAAGAATCTTAATGTTTCAAACTGAGAGTAACTTTTAAAACACTTGATTGCATAAACATTTTGACATTGTATGGCAGGCAGTTCTAGAAGTAGACTTTTGAACTTCATCACAGGAGTTCCCTAGACCATACCGGGCCAATGTTACTTTAAGGGGTGTAACAATAGCTTAAGCGTATTCCTAAGCCTATGCCTAAGCCTAAGCGTTACAAAAATGTGTACCTAAGCCTTACAAAAATGTGTACCTAAGCCTTACAAAAATGTATACCTAAGCCTACGCCGAAGCATAAGCCTAAGCCTAAGCAAAACAATGTAATCTAGAATCTAAACTGTCTGCTTTATAGGCCCACCAGAAACCTGGACGCCCCTTAAAGTAACATGGGCCCCATGCCGTATGGGGTGGCACAGTTTCTTTGATGTTACGATTTTCGTAGCCGAGCTGGTTCGTATTCGATTCCAAGATCGAATTGTTCAAGGACGAATACCTGAAATACAACTCTGAAGAAGATTGGCTCAAGTTGCGCTTTAAGAGCGTTCCATTTTCCAGAGGTATCGCTATAGTGTAAGGTTTTTGCCTAACTCAGAAATACCCTATTCGCTCTAGTTGATTAATCAACTCATCAAAATTTTTTACAGTGTTTAGGCTGTAGACTAATTTTTTGCTTAGGTTTAGGTTTTGGCTAAGGTTTTACGTTTAAGAATCTGCTTTAATAGCCTACTGTTCCGGACCATACGGGTGAAAGATAAAATTGTTTGGTGACAACAAAACTGTGAACAAAGATTGACACACGAAATCGTCGGCAAAAAACCTTTAAAGTCAATATTCAACCAATCTCTAAAATTAGTTGGGGGAGGGTATATCCCTGGTATACCCACTTGTGTAACTGCCCTTCCGACGGTATATATGCTTATACCACTGTAACAGCTCTGTTCTATACATTGGCAGCCGCTTACATGATCAGTGGTCAGTATCTGAAGGTCAACCGGAGGATTAGTGACCACATAGCGTTTGCAGGTTTCTGCAGTTGCTTGATCATGTAACCGGTACAAGCCTATTGCTAACATGCCGTATTGCTTGAGCGCAGTACTGAATAGCTCGCCATACGTTGAACCATTCTATGAAAAACAAAGCAAAGTAAATCAAAAGAAGAAAGCAACAAAAATCAATGGCTGGGTTTCTGAAACCATAAGGTACGACTTAGTACTCTTAAGTATGAGCTAAGCAGTTACTTAACAATTTCGTCGGTTGCAAAAACGTAAGTTAAGTAAATACTTAAGTTGCTGACTAAATTTGATATATTATAGGCAACAGTTAAGGTATGCGAACCTTGGTTTAATTGAAAATGTAGACACAGTGTGCCTCCTTTTTGTATAAAGCAAAACTGTTACTTTCTTGTTTTGACAATGGTGGTCCATGTTACTTTTATGGCCGTGCCCGTTTCTGGTGGGTCTGTAAATCAGTAGGCTTTACATTCTATAATACATTTTTTTGCTTGGGCTTAGGCTTAGGCTTAGGCTTAGGCTTAGGCTTAGGAATCCGCGTTTGTAACGCTTAGGCTTAGGCTTAGGCTTATGAATACGCTTAATCTACTGTTACGGCCCTAAAAGTAAACATTGGCCACAATGGATCACCTTTGGCGTTTATTTGTTTCTTCAAGAAACATTGTTTGATTAAGTCGGGACTTATATAATTACTTAAGTAAGACGTAAGCAAGACTTTATGTAAGATTTCAGAAACCCAGCCTATGTTACAACTTTATTATTTCCAATTACTTTTGAATTAGTAAGTTTTTGATTAAATTTTATCAATTTGTACTAACATTTTGCAGTTTATAATCCTTCAGTATTCTCAATGCTTTTTAAAACAATTTCGACCCCCAGACTCATGGTTTCAATAGAATGGGTCGTCGAACCACGGTTCGACTATACGAATCCCCCCCAGCAAATGAAATGAACACTCTACAATGTATGCTTCAGTGCACTTAGTACCTAAATCTATTATTAAGAACGTGGGAGTCGTATACGCGGACGCGTTAATGGATCAAATGTTGCAACTGAATTTTTGTAACCGCGAAGTTGGTATAAAACAATACTTGAATTACCGTAATCCCTTGAAATGCACCATCCGAGAGCGCTTTCTGCGCCATACGACATCGGTCACGATTTTTCAAAATATCAGGGGTCGAATAGCCTCCTTTGAGTCCGGCACCTTCGGCAAGGATTAACTCCAATTCAGGCGTAGCACCACCGGTAACAAGCGTTCTAATTAAAGTCAACGCTGACGCGTTAAAGTAGGTCTAAAATAATTATAGAACAAGAAATAATTTTCAATTACGAATCAAGCCAAACGTCACTGCTCAAATTAGTTTCAAACTGACAAAATCTTGCAATCACAAATCTCAAAATCGACACCAAAGTAGAACAAATCAAAGGCGAAAAATAATCACAAACTTCATCATTCATTCGTTCAAAAGTTACAAGACCTATTTGCCGACTGGTGACACGCGCTATATATGCTTGATACTGCCGGAATCATGTTTACATTGCTATGCAAATTACCGTCGAAACGTACTGTGCTCATAAGCGAATCGAGTACAGAAATTGCAAATGCAGTACCGCACGCGAATGGTTGCGTTAAATAAAGCTCAGTGTCCGGATCATCGTCATCGTCCTGATCGAGAAATTGCACATTTGAATCATTGACTGAAAAAAATTAAAAATATTTTATTACAATTTATTTTTTAAAATTAAAAACGAAAAATTTAAGTAAAAAATAATTGTTATTAATATTTTGTTCCAATTTTTTTATTTTTTAAAATTGAAAACAAAGAATTTAAGAAAAAAACATATTTGATATTTTGTTCCATTTGATATTTAAAAATCGAACCATTTGTTATTTCGTTCATTTGATTTTTAAAAATTGAAAACGAAAACAATGATTAACGCGTACGCGGACTATATACAAGATGTCCACAAGTCGTAAGAATCCTTAACATGGGGCGTAGCCAGGATTACATTTCGGTACATGATAACCTCGTTTGAATCTCTTTTGACGTCTAAGATGTGGTAAAAGATTATTTTTAAACAATATTGAAAGTACTTGATTTCTTGTCTCCACAAATTTCACGAGGATATACTCACCAACCTCATTTTATGCATCCCTCGCCTCGAATCCTAATTTAAAATTACATCTCCGAATGAAATAGAAAACATTCATGTGAGAAAAAAATGGAGACCAAAAACCACTCTGGATACAAATAAGTATTTTATTGCAGAAAATTAATTTAAATAAATTAAAATTTGAATTTGTCTTAAACTTTACCCAGTTCAGTAATCATCGGAACACCAGTTCCAAACTTGACTCCGCGTTTTGCAAGGCATAACTGTGGCGGTGACGCCATCGACTGGAGTGAACCAGGTACGCCCAACTGTGGTCCACTCCAGCGTGGCGGGTACGTAATGCCAATAGTGTCGTCAAATTGCATAGCTTTGATGTTTAGCGACGCTAAAATTGCTTCTTTATCCGCCAGTGTTGGATCTTCATTTGGATTGGGAATTTTCGCGCACAGAATCACACACATATCGCATAGATTTATGTTCACCGCTCGCAAATCAGCTCGGCTAAGAGGTGAGCCCTGGAAAAATTAAAATATGTAATACTAGAACGACTTCTAAAAAAATCAAATGACGTACTGTCGTTATTATCAAATATTGCAGTTTTTTCTTGAAAAAATATTACAATTGTAATAATTCTTTTTTTAAAATTCGTTTTCGTATCCGAAAAACACGAAAACTATTTCCTACCAGACTAAAAAACAAGCTATAAGTATGCTATAGAGTAACGAAATTAAATAAACAAGTCAACGTGGATACAAATTTGCAAAAAACGTCTCAAACTTTTTATTCCTGAAAACTGTGTAGTGCCTTTTGTTAACATTTCGAGTCACTCTTTAATTCTTTGCCATATAGCGTCTATTGACTTTTAAAAAGATGAAAGGTGTATTATAATTTGCATGTATATGTTGTCTCTTATATGAATCATTCGCTACAACAGTTGAAATGCCGCCAAAAATACGTATGTGGATCGTTCCAGATTTAATAATAATGGTTTTTATACAGGACTTGTTTTACAAACGTCCTTTTTTGAGCATACTAATTCACAAAAGCTGAGTCTGAAACCGTGCTTCAGAACTTTTAGAAATAGCATAGTTTTAGTGTCTATATGACGCCTTTACCTTCACACATTGCATCCTTCACATTGTGACAAACTCAGAATTGAATCAAACTGAGAAAATATGGCTTTTGGCTAAAGCTGGAACGCCCAACATACGTATTGTATTTTGAACAATCGTTCCGATAATTACTTTTCATTAACCCTTTATCGAGCTTACATTTAGCAATGAAATTTTCGGCAAATTATACAGCGTTTTCCATTCGCGTTTTAAATATTCAATATCACCAACGATAACAACGTGTTTCAGTTCGTGATAATGAAAGTTTGACGCACGAAGAGGCATTACAAAATTTCGCAGACCAATCAACGGAGATTCGCGGTCAGCGAATAAGCATATCACAACGTGACCATTGAGCACTGTCATTGCTGCTTGATTTCGGTCCTATAAAATTTAAAGATTTTAATTTTATTCCATCATTTTATTGTTTCATAATCTCACTTGCGTACACGATGTCACAAATCTATATATTAAAGCTGGAACGCCACACATACGTAATTTTGGGCAACTTTCCAGCATAACGTTTGCTTGCAACGAATTGCATGAGTATAAACATGATTGTTCTATGAAAAGAAAATCAGCATGCAATTTTTGGCGCTTTACTTTTGCGCATTGCAAAAAACCGGCTAACTAGTTTTGTCTGTCATTGCGAAGCATATTAGTTTTACGCGTTCGACTATGGATTTTGTACGACAAGTATTTATTTAACATAAGTACGCTTTTAAAAACGACAAAATGGTTTTGTAATTACTGTGCACGTAGTTAAGTACTAAGTTGTACTTAAGTAGCGTTACAGAAACCTACATTCAACCAACACAACAACAATCGTTTACCATAAGGCTTTCTTCGATGGGTCTCGCTGGACACCAGTGAAACATGCCAGTCGAATCATATTTCATCTCTTGAGGTTCGTGATCTTTAAAACTTTCCACAGCGCCACGAATGCTTGATGGTAAAATTTGATTTGCTGACGGCCTAAAAAATAACAAAATGCAGTGCTGTGATTGGCAAAAAATTTCACAAGTTACTATTTTAAGTAAAAACACACTGTTTAATTGGTTTATGTTGACTTCAACACTGAAAGTGATTTTCGCCTTGTTTTAACAGAATTAAAAACGTCTGTTCTTCGAGAGTCCTAAACCCTAATTAGAGTCCTTAAATGTCAATTATCCCTAATTTTAGTGCATAAATGACTCCAGGACCAAATAATGTTGAGTTCGAAACTTTAAAGCATACTTAAGTGTTGAAAGTACATTCCTAAGTATATACTTGCATTGTCGCTTAAGCTTTTGATACAAGATAAATAAACGTTTAGTTTAACGGATAATTGCAGTACCGGATATATATCAGTAACGAAAGGGAGCGGAGCGTGGGTTAAAAATAAATAGTCCGTAAACCGAATAACAGTGGGTACCCTCTGGACAGTCCAAATAGATACAGTCCCCCTCTTATTCGGATCATTACAGTATATATACGAATGAAAACTTACGGCGGCCAGAATTGCCAACTTGATGTCCTGAAACAAATGAGCCAAAGCTTTGTGAAAGCAAATAAAAGTGTGCTTATTACTTAGCTAATTAATATCGTTCTATGCCTAGTTTCGATCTTACAAATGCTTTTACCATTGCAACTTGAGGATCGGATAGGAATATTTTTCTTAATATTAATAATTTCAAAAATATTGCTAGTTTTAAAATATCTAGAAACAGTCTTAGATATATCGGCCCATGTTACTTTAAGGGGCGTCCAGGTTTCTGATGGGGCCATAAAAGAGTAGGTTTAGATTCTAGATTACATTTTTTTTGCTTATTACACTTAGGCTTAGGCTTAGGCTTAGGAACACATTTTTGTGACGCTTAGGCTTAGGCTTACGAATACGCATAATCTACTGTTACGCCACATAAAGTAACATTGGCCGATATATCTATCATTGTTATCTTTTCAGATTGAGTTTAACGTCAGTTTCAAGCTTGTAATGTTCAAAAATTAATAAATTAATTTAAAAACTTCTAAAAGATAACAAAACAAAAATTTTTTCTCTTGGTCAATTTTTTGTGTTCCGTTGGAATATTTGAATCGTAAGCTTGTAAGGCATACCATCATACACCACAGCACAGATATCAAAACAAGAAATTATTGCAACGACCGCGTGTAGTCGTGCGAGCCATACTTGGCTCGAGCATAAGAGGTGTGAGTTTCTATTGCCGGTGTGGCCTTAGATTTCGGAAAATCTTCTGAAATCGGTCATCTTCAATGGCGGATCCAGAAACTTCTCACAGAGTCGAGTGATTTATAATAGTGAAAGTGGTTGCGAGCAAAGCGAGTACGAAGTCAAATGCAATTTGAGTACTAAATCTTGATAAAAAATTTTTAGTTTTGGTTCCTGTTGAATGGGCCATGGCGAGAATGGCCTCGCCTGGAACCATCGGACGGTCATGTGAGCCGTACAATTTCAATACGCTCATAATCACGGTCTTTAAACCGAAAGGGTTGCGCTATATTTGTCGTACGGTGCCGTCCGTCAACGTCCGTCATCATACGGTGTACGATACCGGACCGTGATGCACGGTAACGGACTGCGCCGTACGGGTGACGAACGTCGTTGGACGTCATCAAAAGTATACCGCTACCCTAAGACTGATATTTCAAACGCCAACCTGGACAATTCTCGATGCGGTGGTGAATTCGGTTGCGGAGGTGTTTGCATCATACCATACGCTTGAGTCGATGGCAACATCAGTTGCCCATTCGGTGCAACATCGCCATGAGTGGGCGGGGCACCAAGAGCGAGCAGTTGACCACCTGGTGAAGCGTAGCTGTTGTCTTGTTGCATACCGAACAAATTGTCAGTGGTATTGCCTATATCCGAAGGCATCGGGTTTACTGTAGTTTTGTCTGAAAATAAAATTAAAATGTTCAAAAATTTGTTTTCTGATCCCTTCGAAATTTACGAAACGTCCCCCATACTGAAACTTTGCTACAAAACAACGAATAACACTTTTACTACATTTTACTTAAACCTAACGCGAAATACTGTAGTGACTCGAATAAGAGGGGGAGGAGTAAGAAGTCCGTATCCATAATAAAAGTCCGAAAGCGGATAGAGTCCCTAAACCTTAATTAGAGTTCATAAATGTCAGTTATCCTTAAATGTAATGCATAAATGACTCCACGACCAAATAATTTGAGTTTGAAACTTTAAAGCGTACTTAAATTCTAAGTTGGAAAGACGGGCTACGTGGCGCAGTGGTAGAGTATTCGCTTAAGGATCCATAGGCTGAGAGTTCGATCCCCGCTCTAGCCCGCTTTTCCAGCTGCTTGGTAGAAAGGTCTGATGTCCCGGATCCTACCTAGACTGACATGGGGGCCACGCCGTGAGCGCCATGGCAAATTGCCACGCTATGAGCTCGGTATCCAGTCGAAAATAGGATGGACGGTCAAGGGACGACCTTGTTGAAAATAAGGGCATGTAAGCATGTGAGACATGCTTCTCCGTTATGTGCACATGCAATATAGTGCAGAGCACTGTATGTATGCTAGCTGGCAGGTCGACAAATATAGTCGACGAATAAAGCGTACTTTAGTTTTGAAAGTATATTCTTAAGTATAACCTTGCATTATCGTTCAAGCTATTGACACAAGACAAATAAACGTTTAATTCAACGGATAGTTGCAATATCGGGAATATATCAGTAACGAAGGGTGGCAGAGCATTGGTTAAAATAAATAACAGTCCGTAACCGAATAACAAGTGGTTGGGGTATCCTCTGGAGAGGCCAAATAAATATCAGTCCCTCCTTTTATTCGGGTCACTATAGTAACCTTTGTTTTGCGTTGAGTTTTATATTTTCGTTACTTCACAGCAATGGCTTCATTATAAATTTCTTGTCATAATAAATAATAGTCAACCTGGTTGCAATATTTGACACTGATGTCAACATTATTTTCCGCAAAAATGCAGCAATACAACTAAAATCTTTTTAGAAAATGATACATAAACAAGATTTACACGACCTTCAACATAGACTATGCTAAACAAATTTAGTAACATATTTTATTTACATGTGTACATACGTATTTAAATTATATTGCGAACGGTGCTCTGCCCAAAATACGTATGTGCGGCATTCCAGCTTTAATAATAATGATAGGTATAGTTTTAGAACATAAAATCAAGAAACGGCGTGCATTTAACACAAGCAATAGTTCATTTCTGACAATTTCCCAAACGACATTTAACTAAATTCGACAAATTAATGCAAAAATTGTATAAAGACAATTGTTTAAACGAAAAAAACGGCGAAACGTTTAATGTGGAATAGATTCCTAGCCGAAATAGGAACGCTGCGGTTCAGCAATTGTTATTTAAGCAATTATTGTCGTTTAAGTGATTGTCTGATACGGGCATTTGGATGTTTTTGGGTTCAGTGAAAATTTACCTTCAACATTTTCGGTTTCGACAGCTGAAATTTTAAATAATATATCGCAACAGAATGTAGAGTAAATAAATGAAATATATAATAAATGGGGTGCAACCGGAGGTGAAATATACCGTAGCCGTAGGTCAACGAAATTTGCCGGAGCCGGAGGTGTGGTGAAATTAGGTAGTAAACATGATGGTTAATTATTTAATTTTAAGCCAATATCTGCGATATGTTGTTAAGTTGTTTGGTTTTACGTTAATTTTCTGCGAAATTTTGCAAATGCTTTTCTAAAAATTGTGACAAACGTAAAACGAAACGCGCTAAACAGATAAATTTTGCAGGATTATGCAAAATTTTATTACCGAAATTGCCGGTACCTCCGTCAAAAATTTAAACGGAGCCGGAGCCGGTTTCCGATTTTCTGCCGGAACCGGAGCCGGAAGTAGACCTCCGGTTCTACCGTGATAATAAATAAACGAATAGAATAAGAAAGAAATAAAGCGTTAAAATTTTAAATAAATGCTTCTTCAAATGTTTCGGTTTACTTGAACCTTTGTTAAACAACATTGAAATTTTATTAATGTTTGACAAATTAATAAACGGAACGTAAAACTTAACCTCAAAAAAGTTTTGTAAATACTGTAAAATTTCTAAGGTTAATTAATAGTAAAAAATGAGCTGTTTAAGCAAAAACAAGACATTTTAACTTTGAATTAATATAAAATTCGTCAAATTGCGCAAACATTAGCTGTTTAAGCAAGAACAACACATTTTAACTTTAAATTAATATAAAATTCGTCAAATTGCGAAAAAATTAGCTGTTTAAGCAAGAACAACACATTTTAACTTTGAATTAATATAAAATTCCTCAAATTGCAAACAGCACTGCCAAGCGCATTTGCTGGAAATATTGCTACCTGACTGCAGATGCTACAACACTGGTACAGACGTTCAAAGATACCAAACGTTTAATTAGAAATTCTAAAATTCAAATTGTTTACTATAATAGCTGAGACCGTTATTTTTACTCTGTTCGGCTAAACTTAATGAAAAAGTAATTGTTACAACTTGAAGCTAAAGATCCGACTGAATTCATATTCAGCCGGATGTTCCTGCAAAAATTCAATTCCTGTTCCGGTAAACGTTAGTTTTTGCTGAAACCAAGCTCAACAGCGATACATAAATATCACAAATTTCTGAAAAGCCATTACTTGGGTATTTCTTTAAAACGTTTGCCCCTATGTAAAATAGTTTTCATCCCCACATTTTAAATCTAATAACCCAGCAGCCCCTACCAATATTTCATACAACCCTCCTGGCCGTAGACGACTTTGAAATTTTAAAAAGGCTTTGTTCCGTTATTAAATCGATAAAGAAATTTAAAATTTTTTAACGGCATAAAATGTAAAATTAACAAGAAGCACACACATTACAAGCTTAATACAATCATGCACTAAAGTATAGCAATAATTTCAGCTAATTATCGTAATGTAACCTAGCGAAGCGCTGGGGTATCCTGTTTCTCTTGCAAAATATATAATTTATCGGTGCGTAGGCGGGCTGGCAATTCGGCATAAAGTACAGTGGTACCTTAAATATATTCACATGTGAACCCATTATTAGGTTCTTAATTATGGATTATGACATAATTATGCTGCCATATATATTTATATATAAATATAATAGATATATACATATACATATATAAACATATATCTATATATTAATATAAATTTATATAAATATATATTATACATATATATCTATATATAAATACATATATATAGCTATATATACATATATACATATATATATTTATATATACATATACATACATATATATCTATATATAAGAAAAAGGTTTCGCTTCTTTTGAACCTGTGATAACTGCATACAACGGATATCCGAGCCTAACATTACACACTGACAAAATTAAAATTAATAAGCTTGCAACAGGACTAAGGAATGGTGATTGCAAATTTAGTCGACCACAAATTTAAAATCAAAGAAGCAGTTTTCAAATTTGGTCTCTGTTCTCAAGTAATAAAGCATACGAAGCTTTGAAAAGCCGTTGTCAGATTCATATTAACAAAGTGTCAAATGTCTAAACTACCATGCATATTTATTTAAGAAGCATTCTAAAATAAAAAAAATTGATAGTAAAAGCAAAAACAAAATAGTAATAAATAATTAAAATTGAAATTAAACTTACTTTCTCCGGGTCGATTGACGATTTGAACTTGTCGGATGTTTTTTCGGAATGCTTGCACTAAAACAATACAAATCATGTTAAATATTAATAAAATTTAAATATCTGGTAGCGGCAGATCTGTGAAACTTCAAATCGAAGCGATATGCAATAGGGAAAAATAGCTTGTGAGCGTAGCTAGCGAGAATTCAAACGCCAATTTCACTACTAAATCCACAATGTAATGTTTACAATAATTTTTGAGTGACTTCCATCGATTTGTACAGCAGTTAGGGTTACCTTGTGTGCAAATTTTAAAATGTACGCTCGTTCGTGCCGCCCTGACACAATGGTCTCTATTGTTGGTACTAACAGTGTGCACGACCCCTGTTTGAAGTTTTGCCCAAAGTTAATGATCACACCGGGAATCGAACCTCGGCCCTGTTGCGCTTGAGCCAAGCATGCTATCGCTACACCACGCGGTCATTGCAACAACTTCTTATACCGGTATATGTGCACAGGCATGGCAACATTTGCTTTACATACACTTACGAACACATATACCGACGTCTGTTAACTCCACCTTAACGCATGTCATACAGAATTTGACAACTCGTCAGGGTGGAGTCATTTAACATAATCACAGACACTCAAAACTTCAATATAAAACAAAACATCGTATGTTGTGTTTAAAGTTGCGTTATACACATGTTTCGTAGGCTGAAATTCAATTATTTTAAATTTATCCTTATTAACCCCACCTTATAAGTAAATGATGATGATTGCAAGGTTACGTAAGATCAAATGTTTACTGAAATACGTTTAAAAATGAAAGCTGCCGGCAATTGTTTTCAGAGGTGGGCATTAAAGAAGGATAAGACTACGATCCGAGCGTCCATATCTTTTAAATACTATTTAATACAGCTAAATTGCCAAAAATTGCTTACAATTCTTGCATTTGCACTTTTTAATCAACGTTACATCGGTGATATCATCGTGACACACTTTGCAGTAGTAGAATGCGCTGAAAATATATTAGGTTGCACTGAAAATCGATTAGGTTGCACTGAAAATCGATTAGGTTGCACTGAAAATCGATTAGGTTGCACTGAAAATCGATTAGGTTGCACTGAAAATCGATTAGGTTGCACTGAAAATCGATTAGGTTGCACTGAAAATCGATTAGGTTGTACTAAAAATCGATTAGGTTGCACTAAAAATCGATTAGGTTGCACTAAAAATCGATTAGGTTGCACTGAAAATCGATTCGATTAGGGTGCACTGTAAATCGATTAGGTTGTACTGAAAATCGATTAGGTTGCACTGAAAATCGATTAGGTTGCACTGAAAATCGATTAGGTTGTACTGAAAATCGATTAGGTTGCACTGAAAATCGATTAGGTTGCACTGAAAATCGATTAGGTTGCACTGAAAATCGATTAGGTTGCACTGAAAATCGATTAGGTTGTACTGAAAATCGATTAGGTTGCACTGAAAATCGATTAGGTTGCACTAAAAATCGATTAGGTTGTACTGAAAATCGATTAGGTTGCACTAAAAATCGATTAGGTTGTACTGAAAATCGATTAGGTTGCACTAAAAATCGATTAGGTTGCACTGAAAATCGATTAGGTTGCACTGAAAATGGATTAGGTTGTACTGAAAATCGATTAGGTTGCACTGAAAATCGATTAGGTTGCACTGAAAATCGATTAGGTTGCACTGAAAATCGATTAGGTTGCACTGAAAATCGATTAGGTTTGTACTGAAAATCGATTAGGCTGCACTGAAAATCGATTAGGTGGCACTAAAAATCGATTAGGTTGTACTGAAAATCGATTAGGTTGCACTAAAAATCGATTAGGTTGTACTGAAAATCGATTAGGTTGCACTGAAAATCGATTAGGTTGCACTAAAAATCGATTAGGTTGTACTTAAAATCGATTAGGTTGTACTGAAAATCGATTAGGTTGCACTGAAAATCGATTAGGCTGCTCTGAAAATAGATCACAGGTGAAAAATGCACAATAAAATTTGCTGAGAATTTGTTACAAAATTTGACTAAAAATTCACGTAGCAGTATTACCGGTTCTTGCGATCGCGAAGGCTAAAACGAGACTATTTCAGGCAAAGCCAATTAGTATATTCGTTGTCTTTATACTATCGTAATACTGAAAACTTTTCATTTTCAAAGCAACATACCCTTATAAATTATGTATCCGAAGTACGGGTTAATCCGAACGTCGTCATGGGCCCGAACCCCAGCGTATTCGCAGGAAAATTTTCGAGAAAAGTTTTGTACGATGGTTACTGCAGTTAGCTTACAATTTCTTATTATCGAAAGCTGGCTTACAAGTCCTGTTGAGAAAAATTAGTCACAAACGTTACCGTTTAACTTCATCAGCTGATTGAGCAATAAAGAATCCTTGCGTTTGAGGTTCTATTGTCGCTGTGGGGCCAGGATTGATTAGAATAATGTTGTTTTTCTCTTTGTCCGGCGCTTTTGACTCAATCGCTAGTAACAACAGACCTAGTTTTGTGAATAGTAGGCTGAAATAAATAAATAAATGCATAAATATATAAATGAATAATTAAATAAATAAATAAATAACTAAGTAAATAAATAATTAAATAAATAAATAAACAATTAAATAAAGAAATAATTAAATAAATAAATAAATAATTAAATAATACATAAATAATTAAATAAATAAATACGTTATAAGAAACAAAGAATGAAGTTGTAATGTTTCTACGGTATAGAAAGAATGGAAAACTGCTAAGTTTCCAAGATATCTGTTCCATTTTTACGGGGTTTAAAATTAGTTTTGCCTTATAAAATAAATATTAAAATATGTTGTATCGCGAGTGCACAGTTGCACGCTCTTATTCAAAGGTTTCTCAAATGGACAAAATGTAATAAATAAAATAAAATAAAATATTCTAAAATTATAAACAATTATCTTAAAACATATTAACAAAAAGTAATACAAAAGCAAACAAAAACAGGCTATTAATTAACTTGTTGTGCCATGCGTATCATCGCTGTTACCAAAGTCCTACAGTTAAGCTTAGACATTAATGCTGGATTATGACTAGGTCTCCTGATTGTATGCAGCACCCATAGGCGTAGTCAGGCTTTTGGACAAGAGGCTACGATTTACAAAATTTCGAAGGGGGTTTCTCTTGATTAAAAGCTAAAGCCCTATTCACACGTGCAAATTTTTTCAGCGAAAACTTGCACGTGCAACTTGCATGTGCAAGTTTGGTTACAAAACAACTTTGAAGTTCTTGCAGCTGCAATTTGTTCACTAGAATTTCTATTATTAAAAGTCGGACGACACGTTGTTGAGCGCTTCTGAATTAATTCAGACTTTTTTATTTTATTCAAGAAGCATGAATTGATTCAAACATGAAACGTGATTGTTTCTTGCAGCTGAAACTTGCAGCTGCAAATATTTTCAAAAATTCATTCGAAGAACTTACATCTGCAATTTATTCATTATGAATATGAGCGAAGAATTAATTCATAGGCATGAAAAGTCTTGCAATTCGAATTAATTCCCATCATTGGCTGAACAGATAATTCGTAACGTATGCTTGATATTTATTACAGTCCACTGCAAATTATTTATATAAATTAATGTCGGTGCTAAAGAATAAAGATAACATTATTTTGCAAATAATTGCAGCTGCAAGAAACTTGTACAACTTGCAATGCTGCGAGTTCTCGCTGCAAAAACTTGCACGTGTGAATAGGGATTAATGTTTTTAGGATACTGATAACTTTGCTAACCACATCCGTTAAATTTCATTTTTTCAATGCATATATATTTTATGTATATAATTGTTCTATTGTGTAAAAATACACAAAATTTCACACTTTTTGATTTTTCCCTTTCGCTTAAGTTAGCTTCAAGTTCCAACACCTTGGTTTTAATATCACTAAAACTTCAGACATTATCAACCTAATTAAACCAATTTTTCGGCCACCAACACGTTATTTTGAGCGTATATAACGATTCTAAGATCAGATTTAACATGCAAACTCAAACCTTATTAAACGGCGTTTGTAAAAATAACACAATATTTACCAGTTACACCGTGCAGACAGGGTGCAAAATTAAGCATTTCGTGCAATTATAATGCAAGATGTCTAAAGAACAAAGGCGGTTTTGTGCGATAGAAAAATATTGCTAAACATTAATAAAAACAACGTAATACATAATACCGGTAATGCAAGCAATGCTACCATGTTTGTCTTGCGTGCCATGAAATTAAGTATACAAATAGAGATTGAACTGAAATTAAATCAATAGTCAACTCAGACAACACGGTGATTATAAAGTGATAAGAAATTCTGGACAACGTATGGAACAGAACCCTATTAGTAGTATATTTAGGAATATTCCAAAGTCTAAGCCAAAGGCTAGGCGTAAAAATGACGTTATACCAGTAAGTGGCTCCGTCACTTTCATTATATTTCAATTTGAAAATTAAAATTGGACTAAAACCAAACTTAAATCCACACCTTAAACGAAGTACTTGGCTACACAAAGTCTCTCTTAGAACTTAAGTTTGGCCGAGGTGTTGCTTATAGGCGTAAATACTGAAAACTAAGCGTGGTGGAATAGCGTATGCTTACTATATTGCAGTCTCTCAAAAATAAACTGTTCCGCCACCTGATATTTACATTGGCCAAAGTGTTTAAGTTTATCTTAACCAAAAAAGTGTGTTTGGCTTGGCGAAACAGACGTTATAAAAAGGTGAATTGAAATATTTTAATGAAATCGGCTCTTTTGACCAGTTTTCCCACATTCAAGACCAAAATTTAGGCTTCGACACAGGCATAGGCAACATTTCTCAAGCGCCAGCCAGCAAGTTGTCTTATTTCACTGCTATACTTGCTGTTATTTTGGCTTTTACGAAAACACATCCAAGAAAATGACTCAATAATAAAGTATTCCCTTCGCGAAACTTTAATGCTTTGTTCGATTTATTATAATCGTATTAATGATAGACAATTGCCCAAAATACGTATATGGTGCGTTCCAGCTTTAATTATATAAATTTTTAGCTTGACAATTTTGCATGCTTCACTGAATGACTCAATGCTAAACTTGTTATCATAGAAAAGATCTAATGCGCGCTCGTCTGACTGGCTATTTAAAACTGGCGCTGGGTCGTTTGGTTTCTATTCAGTAGCTGAGGGGAGGACTTTAAATGATAACATGGGTGGGTCACGATTCGTGGGTTGCACGGGTCCCGAGTCAGCTACTCCTGAGTCATAGGGCGTCATGGATCCTAACCCGGGACTCAGTTCCATATTTTGTAACGAACCAGACCTTCTGTCCGTTATATTTACATCAATCTAGATACATATTTTCAAAATAAAAACAGCAACAACTGATTGATAACTGAACAGTTTTGACGATGTGAAACCTATCAAATTGCGTTAAGTGTTTGACAGTCACTAAACTGGTACTAGGTTCTACACACAGTTGAGAATACGTACAAATTAAATATATTCTAAAAAAGTTACGACGAAAGCTACACTAAACACAACGTCACACGGACTCTTAGAAGCGCCGGGGACGCGTGACACCACTGCATTCTCACCCCCTCAGAACTTACTCGGTCGCTTCCGGGAAAGTCATACCGACAAACGAGTTTGACAACATTTCAGTGTACATCTCCATGCCCGCACCGCATAAATATTGATTTAGCCATTCCGGTGTCAGTGGTGACTGTAAAACATAAATTCGTTAAAAATGAGAGAAAAATGTCTTAAAATAGCAAATTATTATTGTTAAAGAAAACATAAATTCGTTAAAAATGAGAGAAAAAATGTCTAAAAATATCAAATTAATATTGTTAAAGAAAACATAAATTCGTTAAAAATGAGAGGAAAATGTCTTAAAATATCAAATTATTATAGTTAAAGAACACAAATTCGTCAAAAATGAGAAAAAACATGTCTTAAAATATCAAATTATTATTTTTAAAGAAAACTTAAATTCGTTAAAAATGAGAGTAAAATGTCTTAAAATATCAAATTATTATTGTTAAAGAAAACATAAAAATTCGTTAAAAATGAGAGAAAAATGTCTTAAAATATCAAATTAATATTGTTAAAGAACACATAAATTCATCAAAAATGAGAGAAAAACATGTCTTAAAATTTCAAATTATTATTGTTGAAGAAAACGTAAATTCGTTAAAAATGATAGTAAAATGTCTTAAAAGATTGAATTTCTTGTTAAAGAAAAGTTTAAAAAAGTTTGTCTTGCTATGACAAAGAGTGCATCAATTCGTGGTGTTTCGCATGGTACAAAATGTAGCACCAGGCGTTGCGTTTCCTGCCGGTTTCCCCCATATTAAAACGGGGTTCGTTTTCACGTGCAATAACCCTAAATAAACTATAAGAAGAGCATTGTTACCGTCGGATACATAAAATGCAATGGTTCACACAGGTTCCGGCCACACCCTCTACATAAAAGCAGGGGATGTCGGTCAAAAATGCATATTTTATTTCTAGTAATGTTTGTCATACTACAACTTAGCCCCCTTTGAGATATAGGCTATACGGCAAGACAAAATTTTTTTAATTTGTCCCGATATTAAAATTTACTAGACCAAAACGAGTAAAACTATCGTTAACAGAAATTTAGAGAGGTTTGTAATCTTTAATATTAATACTTCTAATCATGCGGTCAGCCTGTTATTCGTTTAAGGTACTTTAGGGATTTGAGGGTCCCTATCGTAGGCACTGAATACTGAGCAGTGCCGGTTGTGGCGAGTTAGTGCTTTTTGGCATGCACGTAGACCTAAAACATAATCAATAAGCAACATAGAAGTAACCAAGAGATAGGAAATATAGTAAAGCAATAGTATTATAGCAGTTAGGTGCATATTTGCTATTCTGAGCTTAGCCATACTTCCATAAGACGCAACATCTACTACGGAGGGCTTCAGTCGGATGGAACCAAAGTATGTTAAGCCACTTGAGTAAAATTCTGACCAATGTCTAAATATTTGATCACCTTATCTAAAACTCTGCTCACACGTGCAAGTTTTTGCTGCGAGAACATGCAGTTACAACTTGCACTTGCAAGTTTTGTTCAAAATCCCGTTCGAAAACCTTGCAGCATGCAAATGATTCATTAAAAAACATAGCTAGGAATTTAGTTCACATGTGTGAATTACCATACAAGTTCACTGAATTTATTGCAGCCGCTTTCTCATTGGCTAATGAAAAAAAGACGCTTTGTTAAATCAATTAAGGGTCGTGATTGATTCTAATGACATTTTAATGGTTCCACAAATGGCTTACTCGATTTTCCAATTTCAGTGAAATATTCAGAGTGGTGAGTTTTTGACTTAAACCAACCTTAAATCTTTTTGCTCTTAAGTGAACTCAAGGCTCGTTTTGTGATTTTCTGTTCAGCGAATTGAACGCTAATTTCTATATCAGATTGAATTTTGTTCTGGTTAAAATACGGCGACATCGGCATAGGTTAAGTAACCAAAACACCAAATATTATTAATAGTTAAATGACATAGCTACAACATTAATAGGAACACAGTGTCATAACAATAAATGTGCATTTTAGGCAAACATGCAATTGTTGTACAAAACAACGAATATAAAGACGAACCGATTTTAAGTGAATTTTATCTCAAAATAAAATAAATTAGCGATTAAACTTTTTTGAGATGTTTTTAAATAATTTGATTTACAATTTGTCAGTGCGCAACCTGAGGTAAAAAATATAGGAGCCGGAGGTGAAGCGAAATTAGGCAGATCAAATGTTTAACTTGTCAGTTTTAGCAAATATCAGTAAAGTATTGTTAAACAGTTTGGTTTTACGCTGAGTTACGAAATATCGGCAATTGTTTGCTCAAAATTGTGTCAAAAATTTGAAACGAAACGCAGCAAACAGATAAACTCTGTAGAACTATGCTAAATTTCGCTTCTTCAAACATTCTTCCAGAGTACGCAACCGGAGCCAGCGGGCGGTCCATTTTCAGCCCTGAGCCAGAGGCAGACTTCCGGTTGTACCGTGCAATTTACTGAGCGAATTTGATACAATGCAGTAAAAAATTTATCTTATCCGCGAACATTATGCAAGCTTAAAGGTAAAGGTAATTTTTTGCAATTTCACGACTTGTTACTTAAAGGCTGGGTTTCTGAAATCTTAACAAAGTATTTACTTAAGTAATACTTAAGAAAATACTTTAGTCACCGACTTGAATATATACTTAAATATTCGAGCACAACCAAAGGAGCGCCAAATACCGGCTATTGTCATGACAAGAAACCAGCAGTTTTGCTTTATATCAAGGAGACATCATGAGTCTACAGTTTCAATTAGGCTAAGGTTATTATGCCTGCGCAGTTAATTTGTAATAAACTTAGTTAGCGACTTAAGCATTTACTTAACTACGCTTTTAAAAACGGCAAAACAGTTAAGCAATTACTTAGCCCGTACTTAAGTACTAAGTCGTACTTAATTAGGATTTCAGAAACCCAGCAAATGTCTAAACAATTGATCATCAGTAAAAAGTGCAGTTTTGCAGCTGGAATTATTGTTCTGAAACCACAAAAGAGGCGACAAAATTAAGGATAGCGTCAAAGTGCGAAACGAACAACTGCAGAATTCTTGCATTTTATATTGGACAATGGACATTAAAAATAGAACACATATGACATTAAATGTTTACTGTGACATATTTAGGTTCATTATGACCATCCTACATTATTACAATTAACTTAGCAATGTTACTAAATTAGATTAAAACTATTAAATTTTCTGCAAAATAACTAACAAACGTCAAATATAATTAATTTTAGTGCTATTGTATCTTTTCCTCAGATTTAAGATTACGGCTTACAGTTAGGCGTAGAGGCTTATGCAAATATCATAAGCGGAACGTTTTTCTGCGAGACTGCAATAGCGTAAGCTTAAACTTCAGACTAATATTTTTGCTTAGGTTTAGGTGTTCGCTCGTTCTTACACATTGGCGGCTTTAGACTAAGGCTTACAAATATGCTTGTACTACTGTTACGGCCCTGTTCTATACATTGGCTGGCATGGTTATGCGTTTTTCCAAAACCTAAGTTTAATCCTAAGCATAAATGTTGGGAAATTGTACAAAAGCCAACTCCGATGCCATATAATCATTCTGGATCAGTAATGAAATACTAACTGAAAACTTACCAACGTTTTCATTCATACAAGCATTCAATCGATGTAAAATTTTCAACTTTGCTTGTAAGTCACCGAAAACCCTTGTATGCTGTTCCTCAAAATTTTTTAGCCACCCCTAGCAAGATGAGGTGGCTACAGGCCTGTGCGAAACAACATAAATAATTTTGACAAGCTGTAGAAATCAACTCGATCCATAACGGATCTAACTGAATGAAAACCATGAAATATTGACCACGCTTGAGTGCACATTTTGGCCGTATACTACGTGATGCAATTACACAAATAGCGCAGAATTAATACAGTCATACGTGAACGAATATACAACCATGCAACACGGTATATAGGACATTTTTGCTTCAGTTCCTATTAATCAGACGCATTTAGGTATATCTTGTAAAAATTTTTAAATTATTTTATTAATTACACTGTAAATTCCAATGAGTTAATTAATCAACGCCGACGTAAAGTTAGTTACTTCTGAGTTATTAACAGTTAACTTTAACTCACTTTGAGTTGAGCTGATTCTCACGCTGATTTGAGTTCAGCTGATTCTCACGCTGAGATGAGTTGATTAAGTAGATTAATTATATCAGAATAAGCAGAATCAACTCACAATTATGAGTTTTGATTGTCCTATCTTAGATGAGTGGACTCAACTCATTCTGAATTAAAATCAACTCACTGGAATTTACAGCGTAGGTTAAAAAGCCGATTTAAACATTCACTAGCTAACGATATTTCAGTATTAGGGTTGCGCTGTACTCGCAGCGGGCTCAGTAATCTATAGCGTAACCATTAGTGTTCATCGAATTATCAATGCAAAACTGTGACACGTTTTTGCTAAACGAATACTTATAAATTTAAAACAATTTTGAGAAAACGAATTTCGTAATTTTTATTTCATTTTGAACATCTGGAAAAAAAGATTAATTACCATATTTTGTAGAGATAAAATATTGCAATCAAGTTGAAGTTGGATTAGGAATCTATCCAATTTAAATACCGGTGCATACAGGTAATATACTTTTAGATAAAAGAAATACTCGTGCTGTCAGAAGCGAGATAGAGTTCAGAAATGGTTGACATCTTTGAGAAATATTAATAATTACGCCACAACGGGCCCATGTTACTTTAAGGAGCGTCCAGGTTTGTGACGGGTCTATAGAAGAGTAGGTTTAGATTCTAAATTACTTTTTTGCTTAGGCTTAGGCTTAGGCTTAGGAACACATTTTTGCAACGCTTAGGCTTAGGTTTAGGAATACGCTTAATCTACTGTTACGCCCCTTAAAATATGATTGGTCTCACAACGGATAGACACAAAATATGAAAACCATTGCGAACGATAAGACAACTTAAAAAGCAATGTACATCAATTAAAAATATACCAATGGTTTATAATGTTAACTTAACGAGAAAATTTATCCACACTGGAAATTCCAATGAGTTAATTAATCAACTCAGACGGAAAGTTAGTTATTTCTAAGTTAACAACAAAAAACTTTAGTTCACTCTGAGTTTCGCTGATTGTTATTTCTCTGAGTTGAGTTAATTTCTGGGGATTTGGATGATGAAATCAGAATAAGTTCAGTCAACTCAGAATTTTGAGTTCTGATAGTCCTAATTCAGACAAAGTGATTCAATGCGTTCTGAGAGCAAAAATCAACTCGCTGGAATTTACAGTGTAATTTTTGTGTATTCCACGAACAAACTCAGTTATTCAGTATACATTTTAGGGCATTTTGCCTGTTAATATTTATTAATCAGGAACCAGGTTCAAACGCTGTTTGTGGCCTGAAATTTTCGGTTAAGTTTTAGGTTTAGGCCAGGCGTTTTATTATTTTGATGACGGAATTCGAGCGTTAATGACTTCAAGTACCGGTTTGTATTGGATGGTAAAGTTTGTTTATTTTCACGCTAAACACGGTATTGTTTACCAATTGTGCAAAATGAAATTAAAATTTTATTTCAGCAAGGTCAACAAAGTACCCAGGTCTGATAAAGTTTTGGGTCTTTTCCGTTATTAAATATCCAGCCCGCGTTTGGCTGAAAAAGTTGAATTTTGAATTTTTTTGTATATTTGTTTTTCTTATGATGACCTTCTCTGATCATTTCGCGCCCAAAATGGAATTGTTGACAAATTCGACTATTTATTTAAGGTCCCAAAGCCCCCAACTGGAACCCAAAACAAAACTTTTTTGTCAAAAAGTAAGTAATATATACCAAAATTTTCGTAATCATACGTCTGGCTAACGAACTATTGTCAAATCACAGATTCGGAGGGCTGCCGACGATTTGGGGCGGCGGCATATCGGTTCTTTGACAATAAGTCGTAAACACCAAGGTTCTGATTGCAGAAAATTTAATATCACTTGACTCAGGTTTGCGAGCTGCGTCGAATGATTTATAATTTGTCTAACTTTTTGACAAAAATTTTTTTGGGTCCAAAAAGTGTTCTGAGACGGGACCTGGGGACCTGAAAAATAGAATTTTTCAAAAAATTTTATTTACATCTGGAATGATCCAGAGGAGGTGATAAGAAGCACAAATATGCAAAAATTTTCAAAATGCAACCTTTTTTGGGCCAAACGCAGGCCGTGGCGATTAACCGAAAACAATATATTGGCAAAGTTTGAAAAAATAATCTAATTTTGGTACATTTCAAGTCATATGAAGTAAAAATAGCATTTAGCACAGTAGCCAATTAGCGGTCCGCAGCTGCTTGTGTTCCTGACGTACAATATTTAACATTTTCAACCTCAAAATAAATGCCTGGGTAATATACAGGTACAGTTACAACACGTCCGAGATTTGGAGCATTTTCCTTGAAATTACCGTCCCAAATAAGGATTGGTTCCGGCATTTTTGATAAAAAACAATATAATAAATACAAAACAATAAACATTTAAAATAACACATAGAAGTTCAACAGTGATGACATATAAACATAGACACGGAATTGCGAGAAGATACAAGAGTTCCATACAACAACGGTGCATGACTTACTTAGCGGCTTCCGGAAAACTCATGTACACAAAACTTGGCGATAAAGTTTCAGTGTACATTTCCATGCCTGCACCCCTCAAATAGTCGTTTAGCCAATCCGGGGTTTGAGGGGCCTGAAAACTGTCTGTTTAATGTTGTGACATGAATACGAGGGAACGGCAAAACAAGGGGGGCACTATTGTCAGTCAAAATCAGTCGGAGTCCGTATCCCTAACTAGTGTCCGTTAGTGGATAGATTCCATACGTCCTAATTTAGAGTCCATAAATGAGACCAAAGCAGAAGAATAGCCTAAACGGCTCAAATATGTACCAGACCCTCAGAACGAGCATAAAGCAATTAACAAAACTTCTTCGGAGCCAATCAGATCACTCGGAAGAATTAATATTAAAAGTAGGGTGCTGGATCCAACTAACATGGGATAAATATAAAGCAGTCCTTATTCCAATAAGCAAGGTATACCTGTTTTGAAGCAAAGTAAATGTCAGTTCACCGCTTATTCGGGTCACTACAGTAAATAGACTATAGATGTTATCAATATGTAACATAATTTCGCAACGTTTTCTCCTGATAATTCACTCAGCAGATATGCCGTATCTTGAACATGTATTCGACCCCTGCTCTTTTTGTAATAATAGCTTACTGATAATTTCTGTTCAGCTAGACTTACTAGTTGAAGTTGTTCCATCTACAATTATTGTTAATATCCTAGCAAACTGAATTTAGCCTTGATGTCAGTATCCTCATAGAACAATAACAAATTACAGGTCAAACCCTTGGTTTCCAACATGCCAGGCAATGGGCAAGACTGATACTAAGAATTGACCGTTGCAGTTTGATATAAACCATCCCACAACTGAATATTTGAAACAATTACACTAATCCAAGATATTTCAATTTGTTGAATAGCCCAAATCCTAACCCGCCAGCCAGGGATTTGCTCACCGCCTCGTAACCCAGTTGACCAGTTCATCCTTGTGTTTTGATGGGGCCATGAAAAACAGTTCAACAGCGGCATTCAAAGGTTTTAAAACAGTTCAAGAGCGGCATTCAAAGGTTTTAAAACAGTTCAAGAGCGGCATTCAAAGGTTTTAAATTTAAAATTGAAATTTTAACCGCAAAAAATTTTGTTTTGAATCAAATGTAAACTTACAGTTTTAAACGATCGCATTGCGAACAAATTTGCCATCATCGTTGAGAAGCCAGGCGCAAGACACGACTGTGCAATGAATCCAAGTTTGAGTTCAGCTAAACAGATGACGTCATCGCCACGCCGCCAGTCCCACGATGGAATATTCATTAAGTAGGCCTGAAATAGTTTACTTCGAGTGTCTGTATTCTTAAATGTGTATAGGCGAATTTACCACCAGTGGTTAATAGGTTTTGTAATGTTTTAACCGTATCACTCAAAATAATATTTCTGACATTTAAGAAAAAATTTCTTACATTTAAGAAATATAATTAGCAAGGTACACTTGAAAAGTATTTCTGTTATAACAGAAAAGTTTTCAGAAACGTTTTGAAATATAAAGTCTGAAAAGAAAAGTTTTCTAGTTACTGTTTTTTGAAAAATTGTCTTAAATATCAGAAAAACCTTTCAGATTTGACACAGAAAATACTTTTCTGAGTAAATTCAGAAATACTTTTTTGTATGTAAAAGAATCAAATGGAATGTTCTTAAAGTTCGCCTAAAAGAATCTACGACAATTCGTCTGCCGACAACTTGTCGCCTGTCAGTTTCTTAAAAAATAGGAACCAATTTAAGCGTAATTCTATGCGTAATCCTTATCCTAATTCTAAACACGATGTTGGGTTTGAAATGTCGAGTGGATGAAATTTCGCATTACAAATTGTCGTGCGATGAATTGTGGTGATACAGGCCTAACAGCAACTGGTTATGTCCCTGTATGAAAGTAATTTTTAATAGCCTAAAACAACTCAGAAATTCGTTTCATAAATGGTTAAAACACAAATGTCTTTATAGGAAATTACTATTTACAATTTATAAGAAACAAATTTCTGCCTTGCAAGAAATAGTTGTCTTATATTCAAGAACTGATTTTTAGGTATGTAAAAAGCATCTTCGGGTTGAGCTCAGGCTTCCCCAACCTAAGCTTACGTTTTAGGTATCATAGGTTGTAAAATTCGGGTATTGGGTTGAGCTTTATGCCCCAATTTTGGAGTCGGTTTCCAAGGCAAATCTGTGTGTTTTAATAAAACCTTATTTGTCTTATATATCAGAAAGGTTTTTCTTAATCGTTCACAAACAAAATCTTAAATTTAAGACATTTAAGTGTGAAAAATTTCAGACCAACATTTCTGAAAAAAATATATGAAATATAAGTCCTGAATTCAAGACATAGTCTGGAATCTGTATCAAGACATCATTGTCTTAAATTTCAGACAATATTTCTTGAATACAAGACAAATTGTCTTGTGTGTAGAGCCATTGTAGCGAAAAGTTTACAACGCTGCATAGTTCAGTGGTTCCAGCAGCGGACCGGTAATCCGTACGTCGTAGGTTCGAGTCCCACCGGATCCGCAGCAAAATTTTTGTGAATGGTACTGCTTAAACTTAAAATAAGTTATATACGGTAAAAATATAGTAACGAAAAAAAACAACAACTAACCTTATTATGATACTGCATCAATTGAACGATAACACGAATGTCGGCGGAATAATTTTTGATCGAAATCACTCGCATTATATTCGCAGCGTCTTCAGCATCCGGATCGGCTGAATATTTGTTCGCGAGTACTAGACATGCATCAGCTTCGTCGACCTGAAATCAAATCGCACAGTTAATATATACCCGCAATGTAGGTTTTTCCGCACAACATTAACCTGAAGGTACGTACGATTCTGTTGGTTTTCATTGGTGGGTACCAATATTCAAGATTGTCCCTTGGTTACCCGAACGTATGTCGTTTATGGTGCCTGGTGCTGTTGCTGGACAAAAGAGTACTACTATTCCATACAGGCTTGAAGCTGTTCGGCTGATACAAAGATCACGGACGGAATGTTTTTCTGCGGGACTGAAGCTTAATCTATAGATATTTTTGCTGAGGCTTAAGCTTAGGCTTACGTATACACTCATTGTTACATTTAGGATTAGGTTTAGAAATATGCTTATACTACTGTTACGACCCTCTTCTACAAATTGGTCGGCTGTTCTTACAACAGAAAGAATTAAACAACAGTGATAGGAAAAAATCTTTCTTTACTGCTATAGAAACGCCCACGTACAAAAAACAGCCACAAATTTCGCATACGATAGGACAGACCCTGCGTTTGTAAATTGTCAGAAATCCTAACTAACCTTGACTCGTGACAAATCGATAGTATCCATTACGGTTCCCTGATAAAATTCAACTTTTGTAAAGTGTCGCTTGAACAGCCCTTCAAGTTCCAGATCCGGTGGAACTCTGAAAATAAGCATAAAATTATATTACTGAATGTGCACTTAGAGAAATAATAGAAGACGAGAAAATTTGGTTAACAATTTACGTCGTTAACCAGGTACACTGTAAATTTCAGTGAGTTGATTTTAACTCAAAATGAGTTGAATCACTCAGTCTGAGCTAGCACTATCAGAAATCAGAATTTTGAGTTGATTCAATTCATTCTGATTTAATTAACCAACTCACCCAGAGTCAACTCAACTCAGAGTTGGAAGCAACTCAACTCGATATTAATTCAGAAATAACCAACTCGCTAGCTGTACTGATTAATCGACTCATTGGAATTTACAGTTTCAATTAATATTTATTGCTCATTTTTTCGAATTTTGGTTTAGAACCAGTTCAGTTAGCTACCATAATTTTGAATGAGCACGGTTAATAATAAATAAGTCAAATCGAAACAGAAATCTTATACCGAAAAGACCCAGGTTTAGCTATATTAAACGCTAGCGTAGAGAGCGAGAAATATATGTTTTGACTTCAAAAAATTCGCTGATTAATTGTAATATTTAAACGATATTTCCTGTACAAATTTGGAATGAACCCTTGATTGATACCAGCTTAAGGGTTGCGCTATACTCGCCGCGCGCCGGCCAGTACGATAAAATGTTTGGCCAATGTAAAGAACACGGGCAGAACAGAAATATAAGCATATTCCTAAACCTAAGCCTAAGCCTGAGCCTAAGAGTAAGAACGAGAACGTTCTTAAACCTAAGCCTAAGCCTAACTCAAGCAAAAAAATTAGTCTAAAGTTTAAGCTTACTCTTTTCTAGTCCCACAGAACAACGTTCCGCGTCTGATCTTGGGCCAAAATTTTTATTAAAAATTTCACCAAATTCATTTTGCCTATATTTTTGTTAGCAACGCCAGAGCGGCGTGCGGCGGCGTGCGGCACAGTAAAGTATAGCGCAAACACAGTTTACCTGTGTAAAAACACCACTTGTACGTCAACGTCTTCACGATCTTCATGCAAGAAATCTTGCAAAAAATGACTCACTGACTCTGATGTTATGTAACCACAGACGACAATATGTCTAAAATTGATACCGTAGATTATTTCCAAACATTGGCCAAAATTTTGGTTTGTCAAAAACTTAAAATTTGAACATTTCCAAAAGTTTAATAAAACATTATTTTTTGTTCAGTTAAATCATAACTTTCGATGATTATGAAAATGTCTTACACGTTTGAATTTAGCAAAATTCACAGCTGTCGTGGTTCGCCAATCTAAAATTAATTAACAAAAAATAATGTTTTATTATAACTTGAAATTGTTTAAATTTTCAAATATTGGCCAAAATTTTGGTTTGTCAAAAACTTAAAATTTGAACAATTCCAAGTTTAATAAAATATTATTTTTAGTAATATTTATTTTAGATTGGCGAACCACGACAGTTGTGAATTTTGCTAAATTAAAAAAACGTGTAAGACATTTTTATAATCATGGAACATTGAATTCCAAGCAAGGCCTCGTTCGCGACACTTGCAATAGCAAACACAAATTTATTTTCGACGGGCGTCTCGAGAAATTTGTGATCGCTGGCAAAAGTTATGAAACGCAATTTTTTGCTGTATGCTATAAATGTGCTTATTTTTTGAAATGGCCAATATTGTAAGGAATGGACTTTACCATTTTAAAACAATTTTCTAACAAGGTGCCGTACGCGTCCATTATAAATCTACTAATCTATGTTTAATATATGAATAATCTCAGCTAATTTGTTTAAACACAAGCCGGTCAAATTACTGTGATTGGCATATTATACAGCGGTAAAAAAACTTATTTAAAGTATAATTTAACTTAAATTTAGCCTTGAAACAAATCAATGTACAAAATTGTACAATATATTATTAAGTAGGTTTTTGACAATTTTTCAAATTACAGACGTATATGTATACCTTTTTCCATGCTCGCCTTTGAACTCGCCGCCATATTTTTGTCGAGATCCAATTAAATCAGCGATCTCTGGTACATAACTGGCAAACATAGCCTATAAATGTCACGCAAATAATGTACGTTGATTTTCAGTTTTCGGGCCCGTTGCCAAGGGGGCCCAGGGGTGGGGCTCAGCCCCCTTTGAAAAGTTTTAGCCCCTTAGAAAGTTTTCAATCTAACTCATTGAAAATCCTTGAATTCCCCTGCTGAAAAATTTTTAGCCCCCCTACCAAGGCCAGCTGGCTACGGTCCTGCAGTTTTACTTAATTTCGCAACAATATCCCCGTTTCCTTAATACAATGTCTGTTGGTGATTTTTCCTATCCGCAACTCTTTAGACGTCTTACGGTATATGGTTAAATCCGATGGGTGAAGATTTGAAAATACTCTAGCGACGCAGCTGTAATTTTGACTGTAAACCATAGAATAGATTGCAGCAGAAAATAAAGACATGCTTTCGCTGTGATTTTTCAGCCATAGTACAATTTTTAAGCTCGCAAACAACGCACAACTGCTGCCCTGTCGAGTGACAACGGATATGGAAACAGTAGTACCAACAGTCGATAACTGAAATTGGTGTGGGTGCAAAATGTACCATCGGGCGTTGCGTTTTTAGCCGAGCCCCGTTGTTTAGAGGGAACGTCGCTGTCACATGTAATACCCCTAAATTAAACTGTAAGCGAAGAATATTTTTGATACCGGATACATAAGGTGCCATGTTTCGCACAGCTTGTACCCCCATCTAAATAAGGTAGGGTCAATCAAAAACGCAACACGTGTCGGGTACATTTTATACCATGCGGAACCCCAAGAGTTGCATACTGATGTATCATGCACTGTTGGTATTACTTACCAAGCCTCCGAGAATGAAGAATACCATAAACCCGCGGCCTAACACAGTACCACACACTACATCGCCGTATCCTACAGTTGACATTGTGACCAGCAAAAAGTATACACATTCCCAATACGATATTACGTGCGGGTTGTCAAAATTGCGAAACGGATCACCGCTGTTTTCTAACTAAAATTAAAAAAAATTAAATTTAAAAAATTAATTTCAAAAAATATGTTTCGTTAACTTCAAAAAATTAATTTATAAAATTATTTTTTGTTAAATTTAATCTTAACTTTTTAAAGTATATTTATTATTTGCTTGTTCCCGATGTATATTAGCTTAATTGTTGTTAATTCGATACAATTTAAACGATTTTTCGACGCTGCTCAGCCAGGTCATGTGTCAGATTCAAATTTTAGATAATCGACCTACAATCGCACCTTGAAATATTTTATTTTCATTTCAAAATTTACGGCCAGATGTAGAAAAGATAATTTGCAAAAACTTGTAAAAGAGTTTTTATTTAATTTGCTGAAACTACTTCAATTTAAAGGTGTGCGATCAAACTGCTACGCTCAACACAAACAACTACTGATCATTGCTAAAACATCGTCAGTTCAGCTTAAAATACAAATTTCGCTCGATTTTACAGGAAACGCTTGGCATCAATGCTACTTTTTTATTACGGTACGGATTTCGGCGGAGGTAAGGAATCGGGACCCCCTAGGATTTTGATAAAATTTGTTCCATCCTATAGATCTCGACGTGCTAAATCCAACGGTACCATTTTTATGGCTGCATGATTAGGTTCAGAAGTTATGGCCCTCGAAATTATACCGCTAACACGCACACATTGGAACACGAAGAATCTATCGTTCACATGTTCGTAAAATATAAACTTAACCATGTTTATTCCTTACACAAATATGATTGTTGTTTGTACATGTTTTATATGGTAAAAAGAAAAAAATTTAACGGGTCACAACTATTGAGCCGGCGACCGTGCAGCGCTAAAAAAGGCGGCACCGTTGAACTCAGCGCATCGAAATCTATAAACTGAACTATTTTTTATTAAATTCCTGGGGGGATTCAGATTCCATACCTCCGCCCTTATTTCAATACCGGGGCAGGTCAAAAGTAACTTCTAAAGTAAACGAACCGTACGTACCAAATGGATGAAACCAGCTCCAGTAAGTGAAACAGATATGAATATCGAAAGCAGTTGAACTAAGCGAATCGATGAACTCGTTTTAAGTATGTTTAAATACTGTAAAATATCTGGCACAGTCATCAGTCGTAACGCACGAAGGAATCGCAATCCTAATAAATATTTACATACAAAATCAAGAGTTGCTCGTGATTTTCTAACGAAAAAATAGCCTTAAGCCCTCGTATTCACACGTGCCAACTTTTGTTGCGACAACTTGCAGCTGCAAATTGCACGCAGAACTTGCATTACTCATCAGCCAATGAGAACACGGCTGCAATAAATTCAGTGAACTTGCATGGCTATTCACACATTCTGTGGCATCCCTTACCGAACGGGTATGTTGTCCAACATACTCTAATATAACCAGAAGGGCATAGCCAAAAGTTTGATATAGAAATGGGTTAAGTTAATCTGAATGAATACCTAGAAATCCCCTGTATAAAGTCACAAAATTGGCTTTGAGCCCTCGAAAACCACAGATGTCACTCATAGTAAGAGTGAATAATCGCTATTTAACAAGAGTGTGCAACTGGGCACATTCTGTGTGGAAAAAATATACCTGGCACGCGTTGCGTTTTTCCACTACCCCCTATTTATTTAGAGAGGGTACAACCGGTGGGAACCATGGTACTTTATATATGCAGCGTCAAACATTATCCCTTATAGTTTAATTTAGCAGTATTCAAGTAATAGCCACCCCCTCTAAACAAGATGGGTCGGTCAAAAATGCAACGCCCAGTGCCACATTTTGTACCATGTGGGACCCAAGAGTTGCACACTCTTGTCAGTTATCCACACTAGCTTATAGTAGCTTAAAAAAGTTTTTTCCAAAAAGTTGATTGAACTTTTAAGTTGCATTCTCAAATTGTACTATACGATAACGAAGAAATTCAGGCACAATTAATATTTAAAATTTTACATTTTTGGTTTGGTTCAAAAAAATCGACCAATCATTATCATTGAAATTAAATTATAAACCCGTGCACCTAATTACTTAATCACTTGAATTTTGTTACCAATATTTTTAATTTATCAAGATTTGGGGGGCCCCTCTTAACCGCAGAACCCCGTTACTATTAGGGTAAACAGGCAGTCTCGGAGTGGATGAACAATACACCTAATAGGAATTTCTTGGGGTAGAAATGAAACTCTGAACTGTCCACTCTGTGATATAAAAGTCTTTTTTGCTATTTTTTGTCCTGTGTTTGAACAAAAAATTTTGGCGCATGTACACTTTCTCCCCACAGGCTTAGGTTTTGGCTCAGGTTTAGGCTTTAGGCTTAAGCTTAAGCTTAAGTTTAGGCTTAGGCTTAGGGTTTGGCTTGCCGAGCAAAAAAATTACTCTAACGCTTAAGCTTGCTCTATTGCAGTCCCACAGAAAAACGTTCGCCCCTGATCTTGCCTAAGAATAAGCCTAAGCCTAAGCCTAAGCCTAAGCCTAAGCCTAAGCCTAAGCCTAAGCCTAAGCCTAAGCCTAAGCCTAAGCCTAAGCCTAAGCCTAAGCCTAAGCCTAAGCCTAAGCCTAAGCCTAAGCCTAAGCCTAAGCCTAAGCCTAAGCCTAAGCCTAAGCCTAAGCCTAAGCCTAAGCCTAAGCCTAAGCCTAAGCCTAAGCCTAAGCCTAAGCCTAAGCCTAAGCCTAAGCCTAAGCCTAAGCCATATATAGGCCACTGATTGCAAACTTACCCAGCCAATTGCGTTGAAGATAAATCGCAACAAACGACGGTGGAATAGTGAAATAATCAATAAAACTGTAAACTTCGAGTAAAAACCAAACTTTGTCCGTTGCTGCGATAAACTGAAAATAAAAGGCAAAATGTGACATTTAGTAATACTATAACTTAGGTTACATAAACGAGATGCGTAGCAAGAATGATGGGGTCTAGGGCTCTGGCCACCCACAGGTCGTGGACCAAGAAACGTAGCTGACAGCGTTTAAGGATAAAGAGTGGATCTGAGGGATCTAGTAATCGAATTATCGTTTCGATTCCACACAGAAATTAACTTTTACATCAGGCCGCATGTATTTTAAAATTGTGTTAAATTTTCCGCTTGCTTGGCTGGAAATTTCTTTAAAAAGCAACGTTTACTGTAACTCCTGGTCGCGTAGACACCCATCCAACGGAATTTCCTGGTTACGCGATTGTAAAATAGCGAAAACATTGAAAACGAACGGGTTACAATAAAGGTAGAATTGTTTCCAAATACCTAGTTCCATTATTTCAGCAACCGAAATTATTATTCTACGATCTGCGGCTGTTCCAGAAATTTCTGACGGCGCTGGACGGGCTGACAAAAGTTATGAAATGCAATTTTTACTGTATGCTATTTATGCTGCTAATTTTCTGAGGGTGAAAAATTGTAACGTAGAGCTTTTGCACTGTAAATTTCAATGAGCTAATTAACCAACTCAGACGGAAAGTTAGTTATTTCTGAGTTAATAACAGTAAACTTAAACTCACTCTGAGTTATGTTGATTCTCACTCTGAGTTGAGTTGAATCCTTGAACGTTGGTTAATTTAATCCGAAAGAGTTGAATAAACTCACAATTATGAGTTCTGATAGTCCTACCTCAGATTGAGTAATTCAACTCATTCTGAGTTACAATCAAGTCGCTGGAATTCACAGTGTACCATTTTATCACAAAACATTTTCTGACGGGAGACGGACGTCCCGAGCCTCCAATACTTCTAATAAAGTTTTGAATAATAAAAATTAAATTTTAAATGAAAAACATACACGAATAAAAAAGTAGATAAGGAAGAAAATATTAAATGCTAAATCGACTTGTTGTGATGCGTTTGTCGACCATTTTTCACACGTTTCAACCATGAAATCTTCTCTACAACAGTAAAATTCAAAAAATTATGTGTATTATTAAAGCTGGAACGCTTCACATACGTATTATGGCCAGCCCTAAAGCTGTTGTAAACAATGTTGCATATATAAAACAAGAGACAGCAAATATATGCAAATTTATCACATTCTTAAAAGTTTAATGAGGAACATTGTACGGTTGCAAATCTTGGCCCATTTAAAGATAGATCAGGGGCGAAACGTTTTTCAGTTGGACTAGAATAGATTAAGCTTATGCTTTAGGCTGTTTTTTGTTTGGCTTACGCTCAAGCTTAGGCTTAGGAATAAACACATTCTTAGCTTAGGCTTAGGCATAGGTTTAGGCTTAGGCTTTGGAATATGCTTACAATACTGTTCCCCCTGTTCTTTACGTTTGCCCAAATTTGCAACCATATTGACTAGTAAACATTAATTGGGAAATTGATTTGACATATAGAAATTGGTCACCTTCGAAAGAAATTTTGCATCTCAGCTTGAATTTGGATTTTAGATGAAATTCAAAATATTAACGTTGAAAACGGCTAAGGATCACAGTGTAACACAATGTAACACAACTTATTATGATTAATAACTCATAGAGAATAAAAAGCACAAAATACCAAATTTACACATACTTAGAGAACAGACGTGTTATTTTAAATTTTACCAGATTTCAAAACTTTTTCCAAATTTAACAACATAACCGCTGAACAGAGTTTCGTTGATAAAGTTAAAAACAACCATTGGTAAGTTCGTTGTACTTTTTTTAAATATCTCAAAATTTATTTTTACCAGCACCGACCTTTAAAGTTAGCATTAAAAATATCGCCAGACCCGTAACCTGCTCATCTTGCTAGGAGGCTAAACATTTTTCAGGACTGGCATTACAAGACTTTTCGACCACTTTGCAAGCAAGGTTAAAAATTTTCTAAGGGGCCAAAAATTTTCAGGGCGTGGGGCTAAGCTTCGCGGCGCCCCACCCGTTTCTGGCTACGGGTCTGAAGACGAAAATGCCATGAAATTTTTTGTGGTATACGGCACTTACTTGGAAGCATCGTAGAAGTAAATTATTAGCGAGGCAATGCTGAGATTGAATACTAGAACAACCTGAAATATAATATTGAATACGGGCCAATGTAAAGAACGGGGGCGAAACAGTAGTATAAACAAATTTCGTTGATTTTGGCCGAGTTGATTAATTAACACAGAATGAGTTTAATTACACAAGAATTCTGAGTTATGATAGTCCTACCTCAGATTTAGTGGTATAACTCATTCTGAGTTACAGTCAACTCACTGAAATTTACAGTGTAATCCAAGCAAAACATTTAGGCTAAAACGCTAAACCGTTCCTGTATTGCAGTCGCAAAGAAAAACGTTCCGCTCCTGATCTTTTGCATGGGCCAAAATATGAAATCGGTATCAAACAAAAACAGTATGAACGTTCTCTCGGGTGAGAAAACTTAATCTATTGCATACTAAACCTACTTTGTTCTGTCTCAATTTGTAGTTATGCATACTTGTATATTTAATTTATCAATACATGAGTTTAAGCTAAAAGTAGAAAACCGAACATTATCCGATTATAATACCAGTTCATGGTAACTAAGAGGTCATGCCCGCGTAGCCTAAAGCTAAACCCATGCCAAGCCCGAAGCCTAAAACTATGCCCAAGCCCAAGGGTAAGCCTAAGCCTATGCCCAAGCCTAAACCTAAGCCTCAGTCTCTAAGTGTCTAAGTCTACTAGTATTCGTGTCCCCATCTGAACAGCTTAAATGATCAAACACGGGCCATAATTTGTGTATTAATTTTTATGGATGGCTTATTATGAAATCTTTGTCCATATTCTCAAATGCGTATAGAACCAATCATCCGTTAGCGATAGGTTTTCAAACTGACGAAACTCTGCAATTGCATACCTCAAAATTGGTACAGAAGTAGGGCAAATTAAACGCGAATAATGTGCTGAATTAACAAACCTCACGATGAGCTGATTCCAAAGTTACAGGATGTATCATCAACTGGTGATAGGTGCTACACACATTTGAGAATACGAGCACTTAAAAGTTGACTACAAATATTTGTGATATTAATAGACTGTTAAAGTCACAAAGTTGAATCTGGTTTAATTTTACCAGAATTCGACCAGTTGTACTTTGACCCGATATTAACTCGCCAGCCCAGTCTTTGGCTTCGGTCATCCACCCGATTTGCATGTCGTCTTGTGATTTTGTCAACGGGGCGGAGTCGCCGCCAGCAGAATCGCCCCCGTTTGCGGCGTCTTTTTCGCCGGCTGCCAGTCCGACGTATTTGCCATTGACCATTTGTCGATCATCGCCCTGAAAATTTATGAATTTTAAATTAAGTGTGGCTCTCGATAACTTTTACAACCTGGCTTATAGACAAATCGGGAGAAGGCAGGGGGGCTCAGCCCCCCTTAGAAAAATTTGTCCCCCCCTAAAAATGTCAACCTTGCTTGAAAGTCATTGAAAACCTTTGTATACCCCTCGTGTCAAAATTTTAGCCTCCATAGCAAAGCGAACTGGCTACGGGCGTGTTTAGAACTGAGCACAAAAAAGAGCCACATATTCCAAAGTTACCATAGCGGCAATCTTGGTTCACAAAGTAACTACAACTTCTATTTTTCTAATTCATGTTATTTCCACGCAAAATGAAACATATTTGACATTCATTCAAATTTTATAATTAAACAAGCAGCCACTAAAATGGTCACGAAGACGGAGTACTAAGACTGTTGAAAGGGTGTCATTTTGCATAACTAAAGATGACAAATACTTGGTTATGCTACTGCAGCGTTCTTCTGCTGTGTTTCAAAGTTCATTTTCTCCTCAAATGTTTTTTGTGATAAAATGATAAGGTCCAATGAGTTTAAACGTAAAAGTGACTTATTTTATTGATATTCAGAGGTACAATTTTTGAACTGCAGGACCACTGGTTCAAATGTTGCCGGAATTTAAGTGCTTTTAAAATTGACAATTTCAAAAATGTTTCATAAGTAAGCAAGCTATTACCTACACCAAACCCAGCGATAAGCAAAATAATTATCCCAGTCTATAGACAAGCTTTGATTGAATTCATATTTTTGTTTTATGACAATAAAACAGCTTCAATCAAATTTAAATTTGAAATCGAAGTCAAAAAATATTGCAGCAGATTTAAACGGGTCGCATACAGCATCTTTCAAAACGTTTTCTGGAAAAGTTTGAAAAACCCCTAAAATAAATCACAATAGTAGCCAAAATTACTATTAGTAAACACAATAAGAGTGGAGGGACTGATATTTATTTGGCCTCTCCAGAGAGTACTCCCCTTGTTATTCGGCTACGGACTGTTATTTCTCTTCAACCAGCCCTGCGCCGCCCTTCCTTACTGATATATATCCGGTATTGCAACTATCCGTTGAATTGAACGGTTTTTACCTTGCATTAATAGCTTGAGCGATAATGCAGGGTTATACTTAGGAATGTACTTTGAAAATTTAAGTAAACTTTAAAGTTTCAAACGCAAATTATTTGGTCCTGGAGTCAGTTATGCGCTGCAATTAGGGATAATTGACATTTATGGACTCTAATTAGGGTTTAGGAACTCTATCCGCTTACGGACTCTTATTAGGGATAGGACTCCTATTGATTGGGACTCAAAATGGGGACCCGCCTCTTATTCGGGTCAATACAGTATGCGCCGGGACGTTTTTCTGCGGGACAGCAATAGAGTGAACTTATACTTTAGACTATTCTTTTGCTTAGGCTTAGGTTTAGGCTGGCTTAGTTATACGGTCATTTTTACACTTAGGCTTAGGCTTAAGAATATGCTTCTACCACTGTTACGGGCTTGTTCTATGCTTTGGCGGGCATCATAATTAAAACGCTTAGGCTTATTTATACGTTTATTTTAATACTTTAGGCTTAGGCTTAAAAATATGCTTCCACAACTGTTACGGCCTTGTTCTATACATTGGCGGGCATCATAATTAAACCGTTTTTTTTCAAAACACGAAAACTATTTTGTATTTGGAGTTATTTTTGACCCGATGGCTGATTATAGGTTACTTTTACCTGCGTTTCTTCTGTAGTCGTTTCGTCTTTTGGCCGCAGGCAAATATGAGCAATAATACGCCATGTGACAACTAATAACATACTGATACAAAATGTAACAATTGAAGATAACAGAAAACACCAGTATTTGCGTTCTTCTAAGCATTCACGTTGTTTTTGCGTTAACGTATCATATAAGCTTAACGCCGGCTTGCATTGGCAATTTCGGCATAAATCTGATTTGGTCATCGCGCCTCAGGGTACAATATTAGCTGTTGGTAGAGTGTAAAAACGATCTGACCCCTAAGATGTTGTGTTAAATTACAAATAATATTGCCGTCGAATCCAAGTAGTCAATAATGTATACTTCGGTCATTTCAGCTTGATTGGTTGCGATTTTTTCCAGAAAAATACGCTATTTTAACCGTTCAAAAGTTTTGATCTGTTTCGTTCAGAAGATAAATTGTTGACAGAAATATTACTTTTTTAAAATAATAATAATAATCATAATAATAATATTAATAATAATAATAACAATAATAATAATAATAATAATAATAATAATAATAATAATAATGTCCCAAAATAAAATTTCAGCTAAGCAGCGTTGGCAAATAACGGATCATACGTTAATATTATCGGTGACGGAGTTTCAAAGCTGACTTTTTTGCAGTTAAAAATATTTTGGCAGAAATGTTGCGTTCAATTTAAAATAATACTTCAACCTTAAGTTCAATTATGTAAAATTCAACGAGTAGCAGTAGTAAATATATGGCATACTTGTAACATTTCTGTTGAAAGTTTTGGTTAATTATATCTGACGGTATTGCGATAGGGCAATTTTTAAGCTGTGTTCGGCTCCGGGTAATTCGATCGACAAGATATTGCAATAAGTTTCAACCAATAATGTTTTGAGGACAGATCAAAGTTCAGAGAGCAGTTGTGTCATTCAGCTTATTTTGGTCGTGAATTCTGATTGGATGTTGAGGAACTGTAGTTGACATTAACAACCGGTCATTTGATCGAAGCATTTCTCCATCGAAAGTCGCTTAAGCTGTTGAACTATTAATCCAAAACAGACGATAGTTGAAACGTTGCATAAAGACACAGGCACGAATTATCATAAAAAACTGAAACACTTTTCAGCCAATAATATTGCAGTGAATAAGAAAACATTAACAAATTATCCAATAGAAAACGATTATTAATGGTCGTTCGGCAACAAAATTTACACGATACGACAGATTCAGCAGTACAGATTCGCTCGATTGACCAATAAGATTTAACGATATCATTACAGAACGGAAGTTAGCCAATAAAATTTCAATTAATTATGGACGGTTGGCTAATATTAATAAACAAAGTTTGCCAGATCGTAATTATTGCCATATTGTATTATTATGAATTATTGCTTGATTTCTTGACTTAATAAAATACTTCTAAAAATACAGAAACGGACATATTTAAATATAACAACTTTTTATGAACGGTAAATATACTTTGGCGACGGGAAATGTTTATACGCCCGGTTCAAAGGTTGACTTTTATACTTCAATCATAATATCTCCATCCCATGTTACTTTTAAGGCAGTCTCGTTTTTTTGATGTAACTGCACAAAACAGTAGGCTTAGGTTTTGGATTACGCTTTTTGCTCAGCCTTAGGCTTTGGCTTAGGCTTGGGCTTAGGCTTAGGCTTAGGCTTAGGCTTAGGCGTAGGCTTAGACTTAGCCTTAGCCTTAGGCTTAGGCTTAGCCTTAGCCTTACGCTTAGGCTTAGGCTTTAGGCTTACGCTTAGGTTTATGCTTAGGTTTATGGTTAGGCTTAGGCTTAGGCTTACGCTTAGGTTTAGGCGTATTCTCTTTTCAACTTTTAAGCTTAGGAATATGTTTATTCTATAGTTACCGCCCTAATCGTACCACTGACCAGACCGTCCATGCCCTCTGATATTTCTGACAACTTAAATCAACCTGAATCATTCAAGACAGACGATTTCCTTTCTCACTGAATCCGCTTCTCACTGAATCCGCTCGCGAGAAAACTCCTACATCAAGTTATGCCGTCTCGAAATACCTGGCTTTGCTTCTCATTGCCTAGCTTTCATATAATGCGGCTTAAGGGATTCATAAGAAACGCCTTGGCCAGCAACCGCGCCACAAACCAGCGCGAAGTCCCCGGCTAAAACTTAGACCATACCGTCGGTAAAAAACAAACATAGAACGCGAACAGTAGTGCGATATGGTTGTATAAAGAAACAAAAGCATTTGAAAACATTATAACAATCGCTTTCTATAAAGAAGGCAGTCTACAAGGCAGCAGCTATACGCTATGTAGTCAGTCCATAGAGACGGGAACCTTCGAAGTGAGCACCCAGCGAGGGATCACATTCTGGTGGAAAAGTTTTGGCCCAGTTGAAATAACCATTTTTTTCGCTTGTAAAATTGCACAACTTCCCTTGGAATTAATGTGAAATTTTTGGACTCCTCCTAATCTGAAGTTTTTTGACTCGTCCTAATTTGGACGTTTTTTGACTCCTCCTAATCTGAAATTTTTGTGACTTCGCCTAATTTGAAATTTTTGACTCCTCCTAATCTAAAATTTTTTGACTCCTCCAAATCTGAAATTTTTTGACTCCTCCTAATCTAAAATTTTTTGACTCCTTCTAATCTGAAATTTTTTGACTCCTCCAAATCGGAAATTTTTTAAATCCTGCTAATCTGAAATTTTTGGACTCCTCCTAATCTGAAATTTTTTGACTCCTCCTAATCGGAAATTTTTTGACTCTTCCAACACATCAAGCTTGCTACGAACATGATTAATATATTTGAAAAATTTAAATTCACAGCAAGTATATATCGTAGTTTTACTAAAATACAATTATTTTGTTTGAAAACTTTCAATATTTAAATGTAATGTGAAGGCTAACAGAATTTAAGCAATAAAAAACTTTAACCCCGTTCAGCGTACAAGCCTGTTTCTCTCTGGTTGTTAGTGTCACTGGTGGATCCAGGGTAGACGACCCTGACCCATGTCCTCCAATAGGAATCAAAACAATAAATTTTGTAAGAAAAGAACAAAGTGGCATTTCAGCTTCTTAGTCCCTTCACTCTCGAGTTGTACCCAGTTTCATCTCTCGCACTCGGTTCCTCCTTTCACAAATTTCCGCATCTGCCACTGGTTCAGGTGAATAAAACAACCGCAAGCCCATCATCAAAGTTAGCATAGTTGCGTTTGCTTATCGTGCTGGCAGCCAGCTATCTGTATAGTTTCTTGGCACTAAAGACTTTCTTTAAAGGCACTATGGTGTTTTTTATACCCAACAAGCAGCATATAATGATGCTAATATTATGGGCACAAATGTTCATACGCCTTCTATGCCGCAAGAACTGAACACGAGTTCGAGACAGAGGTACTTTGTCTAGAATCAGGGGTGTATACCAAGAGGCAACCAAGGACGAATCAATAGGTACGTAAGAAAAGGGGCATTTGGGGTACCAGTTAACACCCATAAGATGTCGCTGACATTCCTGAAAACCTAACGAAACTAACGGTTTGTGACGGAATTTGAAACGTCCCAGGCAGAAAATATACACTGGTTTCTATCTGCATATCATTTGAGTCTTGGTTGTCCACAAAAGATCGCATTCATTGCCAGATTTCACGGTACCTGAGTTTTTAGCTTAGCTGATGTACGCCTGTTTGACAGCCCTAGAACTGGATTGTGCCCGTGGTCCCCTGTCATATATGCAGGGGGCAGGTGATGATCTAACCGGACAGCTGATTTATTCGGCAGGCCGCCAGGAATGTTTTAATGAGATATCATGGTTCACATAAAATATACACTTTTGACGTGAAATTTGTCTATATCAAAAAACAGCGTCATCCTTATAACACATCCGGTGTGGTTATAGGCTGTTTTTTGAAGATTGCATCAGCCATTGAAAGTTAACAAAATTTTCTCGCTCGCTACGCTCTCACACATCGCCATATGCCACTAGCGGGGGAAGGATGTACGCCCTCTCCGTCAGAATTTTTTTGTGTCACAAAATGGTAAGGTTCCTACGTTACAATTTTTCCCAGTGAGAAATTGTTTATATTCAATTTTTATCATCAGAAATTTTATGTGACAAAATCTTACAATTTTTTCTTTTAGAAATATTTTTTGTTAAAATGATAAGGTTCCTACCTGTTAAGAAAACTTTTTGGTGATAAAATGATACAGTTTTTGCGTTTCAGAAGATTTGCCAACCCGCATTATCCAGTCAGAAATTTTTGGATCCGCTCCTGGCCATATGTGTTCGTAAACTTAAACGCTTCCGAAAAAATTCTTCGGTGAAGTTACACGCTTTTAGATTTGACA